>MNCI01009650.1:874225-937980 GCA_015680685.1 Gnetum montanum | reverse complement strand
GGGGTGGTGTGGGCGGGCGTCTTTGTAACCTCATCCATGCTCAATGTGGGGGTATTACTACTTCACCTCCTAGTGTTACACCTTTCCCCTAGCATTGCTCTAGTGAGGGTCTAGTGAGACTCTATTGTGGCTCTAGCATAGGTGCCATCCCCCCAACATGGGTGTCATAATCCTAGTGTAGGTTCCATACCCCCAGCATGGGTGTCATCCCCCTAATGTGGATGTCATACCCTTAGCATGTGGACCATCCCCCCCAATGTGGGTGCCATCCCCCCAATGTGGATGCCATCCCCTCAACATGGGTACCGTACACCCAGTGTGGGTGTTATACCCCTAGCATGGGTGCTATACCCTAATGTTGCCTATGCATCCTAGTGTAGCTCCTACAGGCCCAACATTACTATTGGAAGGCTAAACATGGGTAAAATTCTTGTTCACTATTTTAGTAATTGAAATGGCTTTGATGCCATGGGGGCATAACACTTACCATACATAGTAACCCCCTATATTTGAACATCCACCACACCTGTATGTAGCAGCAATTTATCAGTAATCAAGCAGAATTTGCAGCCAAATTTGAGGCCCAAAACCCTATAAAGCCCAAGCACCAACACCATGTAAAGGTCCATGAATTTTTCAGTTCCACACTTTTGCATTTTTTAGGCATTTTTGCATTCGAGAGCTTTGAGCACACATAGAGCCTCTTGAATCCCCAGTGTGGAACCCATAGCAATTATTACCCCTATTATTCCCCCTTTGAGATTCATGAGATAGTGGCATCGATGTTGAGTACCTGGGAATCCAAACTCCCAACATTGATCAAATTTTGATTCAAATTCCTCACACCTCTCATCCTCCCTACATCAAAAACATTGTAAATTTGGTGTAGGAGTAGCAAAAGTTTGAAAGCATTGGGAGTGGCAAAACCTCTAGATTGTGGAGCTAATCATAGTAGTTTTAATAGATTCTAAACCCCAGTCCAATTGAACCCCCTTGCTCTCTTCTCAAGCATAACTTTGTACATATTTCTAGACTCTACCTTTATTTTTGAATAAATTTTATAGTTCCATTTGTGTGTAGTTCAAATTTATTTGTTTCATTTTTAGTGCATCTACTATCAAAATAGAATTTTGCATTTTTATTTTTTCATCATCTTGTTTTGCCCTCCTTAAGTCCCTAGGTAATTTGTTGGACCATCCAAGGTACCTCAGATCCTATTTTTCATTGGGGTCCTTGGGATCTAGGATAAAAAACTATGTTGCTGGGAATTCTTAATTCCTCTAGCAACTAACATTTTCAATTGCTACAATGTATACAATAAGTGCTACCTTATCATGTTATTGAAAAGACATGTTATCCATGCTTGAAGGTAGTCTTCTGGTAAGGTTGGCATAGTAAAAATATAATAAAAGTATAGAATAAAAGTTTTGGTGGTTCCATTGGAAAGACATGTTACCCATGCCTAAAGGTAGGTGACTTCTTAGGAATCTTAGAAATAAGTGCACTAATAATAAACTTCTTCATTCAACTACATTGCCAAGTGATAATACTTCTTGCAATAGTGGTATTTTTATGGTTGTTAGTCTTGGGGATGACACAATGTGATGTCACTAGAAAGTGGTATGGACTTGGTTTGGATCTTAGATGGAAAGGCTAATGATCACTTTAACCACATATTACATACAAGGATTTATTATGCCTATGGTAAGATAGCTCACATCCAATTTCTGCAATCCTTTCTAATTTTGTTTCACCTCAATGATATATAGTATCATAATTCTATGGTTTTGTATAATATAGTGTTATTTTCCTAATCTAGCAATAATAACATGTGTTTTGCAAAACATGTATGTTCTTCATTCAACTCCTTGAGTGCCTACATACACTTATAAGTATGGTTATACAAGGGTACTATGATTTGGAGCCTGAGGACCCACTTGTATAACTCTTGTACCTCATACCTGATGACCAATTCCACATCATCTTATGCCTCTAGGATACTTTAACTACTAATTTGTATTTCCCTAAGCCTTTATATCTAACCATACCTTTGATAATCTTCAATCCATCTCATATTTACCTAATTGATCTTTGTTGCCCTAGATTTCTTCCTTATGATCTTTGAATCCTAAATTTTTGTAATCTAAGAATCATCTATGATTTAAGATCCTTTCAGCAACCTCTATGTCTTTAACATGATCCAATTGACTCAATTTTTCCATTAGAAATTCTTTAGAAATCAAAACCTTTTTGGTGTGACATCGCATCTACAATGTCATATGGTTTACAATGTTGCATCTATGATGTCACGCAAATAAAAATCTATATACACACACAAGGAGTTAGAAAATTTTTCATTCTACCATTTCAATTCAAGAGGAGTTCACATTGTTTTTCTAAGCTATGACAACCAAAGTTCCCAACCCCATAACTTCCTCACTGCAACTTTGATTGGTGTGATTCTTGAATCTTGTTGATCCAGGAGTGCTCAACTTAGTTGTGGGAGGGTATATTGCATGTAGACAAGGAAGGTTAAGCCAAAATTTCCTAATGACTGGAAGATAATATAAAGGTAAGTATAAGAATATAATAAGAATATTTTAATTAACTAATCAAATAAAAGCCAATGGACTTAACCAATTCTCCTAACTAATCATACCAACCATTCAAGGGTACAATAAATAAGAAAATGATGATTGTGAGAGCTTATAACAATCAAAGATATAATCATTAAGGGTTTCTTTTTAAAATTTCTCTAACTCTACAATCATGATAAGAGCTATAATTAATAAAAGGTCTAGAAATTAATATTAAACCAAGAATACGGAAAAGGATTATGAGTAGTTACGAATTGATTTGAAATCCCTTGGTAACCTAGAATCCTTAATGATTATAGATGGATCCAATAAGGCCTATAGTAGAGGAACCCTCATAGCCTAGCAACAAGAGACCAAGAGGCTGAGGAAGAGGCCAAGTAAGAGAACAAACTCCATAGGCTAAACATCTAGAGTAGGAGGCTAAATCATTTAGCATTTATCAACAGATCCCTATTATTGAAGAATTAGCATAGGTTGAAGAAGAGGCACCATTAGCACCAAAATAGGGAAGACACATCATGCTGCCTACAAATTATTTCTAGGTCATCTAGGGGAAACTCATAATGTCCATGATCATTGTGGAATTAAAATTTTTACCATTTATGGAGTTTGCTTTTGAAGCTATCAAGACATAACTCCAAGCCTCCCCCTTCTGGCCAACCTTATCATGTAATACTGAATTATATTTGGAAGGAGTTTATTAGTTTTGGAAGAATAAGCAAGAAGATGCAATAGTAAAAATTGAAGGAGTCTCAGTGCCATATTCTATTGAAGTAATCACCAAGACACTAAACATCTCAAATGTCAAAGCCAATGTTGTACAAATCTTCACAAGGTTCGACACAGATGTGAAGAAGTTGTGGTTGCAAAGAGCTTATAGGAAAGAAGATAAGGACTATAGAAAACTCACTGCTGAAGAGAAAATATATTTTAAGATTGGAACCTATCATCTATTCCTGACTAAGAAACTCAATTGGATCTCTACTTATGTGGCTAGGGGAAGTGTAATCTTGATGGAAAAGTTCAATGCCAACATCACTCATTTGCTCTTCCTAGAGATTCAAAGAAGGTTCGAGGAAAAAGTCAAGAAAGTTGACACTACAATTTCCTTGCCTAATCAAAATAGTGTGCAAGCAAGAAGGGATCTTGGGCTACACAAATGATGTTCCAAAAAAAGGTCTAGAATGCATCCTACATAGAGATGTCAAAGCCAATGCCACCTAAGAAGGATTAGCTAGAGAAGCCAACAAGTATTGAGGGAGCATCAGGTTTTACACCCATCAGTAATGTTCTAGCTATTAGCCAGAAGTAACAAGTAAGACCCAGTGGGTCAACACTTGTGGGTGATAGGCTTGAACAATGAGCTTCATCATCATTACAAGACTATTAACCTTTCATGAGTCATCTGTGACAAGTTGCAAATACTATTAGCTAATGAGCATGAGAGGGTTCCACCCTTTACAAAGTAAGAGAAAGCTCCATAAGGCCTATGGTTTCCACAAGACCTGCTAATGGGCAAGTATCTTTGCAAGTAGAAGGATAGGATGATTGGACATAAGAAATTTCAAGAAATGCTACATCATTCTAGGTGATGTTAGAAATTGGAAAAGTTGCCATAGTCATGGTTATGCAACACCAAGATATAGCAAAAGTAGTAGAGGTTATAACTGACTACATTAAAAAATATTTTGATGTTCTAGTTGTGTCAGTGACTAATATTTCTAGAGCTAGAGATGCTCAAATGCTAGCTAGAACATCAATGACACTAGAAAAGCATGAAGATACCCTTGACAAACAACTATAGATATGCCAAGTGATGTAGAATCTCTTTGATATTTCTTGTGATATTATTGTAGTGTAGTTTTATTTGATAGCCATAAAAGGAAAGCTGGTAATGACAAAAATGAGGGTAGAGCATGTAGAGAATGAAGTGTAGAGGCTACAAGCTAAATTAGTTCTCTACGAGAAGAAAGAAGAGACCCTAGATAATTTGTAGCCCTAGACAAGCTAGAATAATAAAAAATTGATCAAGTCAAGTAGATGGTTACCTAAAATATACAAGTAGAGATAGAGAGAGAAAAGGTTATGTGAAATGCATTAGTAGTTGAAGCTTAGACATATGCACATACTAAAGCTTTCACTGCCTGAGAAGAGGAGAACAAGAAGCTTACTGCAAACAACACATAGTTGATGGATATTGAGAAGTAGAATAACATTTTTGAGGAAAGTATTCATTAGCTATAAGAACAATTCATTCATGTTAACTAAGATATGAATAAACTGGCCTAAGAAAATAGAAGATTATTAATGAAAAAAGTATGCACCATTCACCAAAAGTCTACAATCAAAATAAGTGTGTGGTAGAATGAGGCCAAAAGCATGAGAAGCTTAAGGAACATTTTAGGAATCATGTGGGTATGTACAGATAGATCAATGAGAAGGAGATCCATATGAAAAAGGCCAAAATCAATTCCATCACTACAAAAACACTAGATTGGTAGCTCATCCTAGACAACCTTGCCCACATCTACCAGGCTGAAATGAAAAATAAAGATCTATAGATTGAGGATTTAATAGAGTATATGAGGTTAGCCAACCTTTAGTATGATAACCTAGCCATGTTAACAGTAGGTGGTCATGCAATGAGCTTTCGTAGTAGGTAGCAACTATATATGCACTATGTGTAAAAGAGTTTGTAGATTAGAAGGATGCATTGCAAATGTTAAAAAAGGAAAACTCCGAGTTAGAAATTTTAAAGGCTAGCTACCAAGGGAAGAAAGATATTATAGTAAACATAGCCTGTTGGATGTCTAACTATTAGGAGTTAAGAAAGGTGGCTAAAGCATTTGAAAAGAAAGATGCCTAGAGAATTTGAAGAGGAGCGAAGGCAGTTTGTGGCATGGTATGTTAAAGTAAACAAGATGTTTCCACAACTATCATTCTTATGGGATGTACTAACTCCATCAAAAATTGCACAATTTGCATGAATGGTACATTATCCTAGGATGGAAGAAGAAAAGCTTCAAGTCTACTTAAATAGATATCAATTTTAGAAGCTTGACGATAAAGGGAAGAAGCTAATGAAGGAGCCTTCACTACTTGAAACATAAAGGCTACATCAAACTACATCATTTTGTTTTATTTTATTTTGTCATTATCAATTATGTCCATTTTGTAAAAATACCACTCTAAATACAATGTGACATTCCAAGTCATGTATATAGTTAGTCATGTCAAGTTTGAGTCTACCTCCCAATTTTGTAAGGGATTTTATCCTCATTTTATTTTAACTTAAGGATGAGCTTCTAGTCAATTGTGGGGGTATGATGAGTTGAATTTTTGGCAAGTGCAATATCATAAATATGATATCACTTCTATGATATCGTAGCTATGATGTCATAGCCCAACCTATGTCATCATTGATGTGATGTCTTAGGAGCTATGCAACCCTATAAATACTAACACTTAGGTGCACTAGCAATAACAATTTCATTACACCCTTAGCTAGACTCTTGCAATTTGTTTCCATAGTTAGCGATAGAGAGTGAATGCCCATAATGTGAAGCTAAGAAATTATATAGTATCTTTATTCAAGTGAATTGTACTTGGGCATGGTTCATGTTCAACAATAAAGATCGAGACTATTTTTCATCATTGTAGTATTCCCTTAGTTCTTTTGTTTTACTTAGATTAATTTTTCCTATTTATCTTAGCTTAACTCTTTATATTTCCAAGTACTTTACATGTTCATCAATAAAGTGGAATGAGCATGATAGTTTTAAGCATTAAAGTGTAATCATTTGGTAATCCAATAGTGATTTCACTTAATTCACTTAGTAGTGAACCCACTTGGTAATCCCAATAATGATTACACAAGCCCAAGATGTGATTCACAAACCAAGACTAGATGATCATCGCTCTAGGCTAGAATAGATTTACATTTCTGTTATTACTTAGACTTAGAATTTAATCCTTATTTTCATTATGTTTACCAAGGACTAATTTAAGCCTAACAACATGAACTTATTATATGCCTCACTAAGAGTTAAACTATACACTTGAACTTTACTAACTCAAAGTGGAAAGACAATGATTCTAATCCTACTATCAACTCCTAGCATACTTACATTGTCCATCCATGGATTACAATATGGTTACATGTGAACACTTATGACATGTATGGTAGAGTGTTGTAGTACCTCACCACTCATCACCATAAGCTCTAGGCCAAAGAGCCCATGATCTACAAATGTAATCATGATATCTTTGTTGACACAAGTGTTAGGCATAACTTTCTTTTACCAGAAATTACTCATACATTCAATTTATAAGTGCAATTGGCTTGGAAATCCTACAAGTTAGCCAATTTCCATATAATCAAATGCATGGAAGTTGTGAAAGATATGGATGTGAATGTAGGTTAGTGGAGTAGAAGTTAAATTTCTCAATCATAGACATTGATTCTTTCCAAGTCATCCTTGGACAAGAATTCTTTAAGATGGTAAAGGTAAAGGTGCTAATTACCACATTCTAAATATCCTCTATATTTTACAAGAGGATTCATCTTGCATGATGAAGGCATCTACACCAAGAGCAACTAACATTATCCATGAAGTTTAGATTATCTTGCCCATGGCAATGAAATAGGTTGTTAAATACAACAGATGTTTCTTTCCATCTTAAGAAAAATAAAAGAAGGAAATTCTACACAAATGAGCATGCAAATTAAGAATGTGTTAGGGAGATATAAGGATCTATTGCTAGTGGAATTACTAGAACAATGGATGGTCAATCACAAAAGTGAGCTACTACTAGGAGCCAACGCTCCCAAGTAGCACTCTTATAGAATAACTACCCCTGGGCTAGTGAAACTAAGAAAGAAGTTGACAAGTTTGGTAAAGAAGGGTTACATTTGACTCTCCAAATATCCTTATGAAACCTAAGTATTATTTGTTAAGAACAAAAATAGCTTATTGAGACTATCTTGTAACTTCAAGATATTGAATAAGTACACCATCAAGAATAGGCATATAGTACCATTGTTTTCAAAAATATTTGACTAGCCAGTAGGGACTTAAGTCTTTTCTCAACTTGATTTTTATAAAGGATATTATAAGGTATGGATTGTAGAAGGTGACAAAGAAAAGATATCATGCATCACTTATTATGACTTGTATGAGTGGATGCTCAAGTCATTTAGGTTGTGCAACACTCTAGCTACATTTTGCATACTCATGAATGAGGTGTTTCATTTGTACCTTAACAAGTTCATTGTGGTATATCTTGCTAACGTTCTTGTGTACTTTTGTTCGATGGAAGAGCACATCCAACATTTGGACTTGGTGTTCTCAAAATTATGACAACATAATCTATATGTTAAGTAGGAAAAGTACATATTTAATAAGGCTTATATGAAATTCTTAGGTCATATCATTGAAGAAGATAAGGTGAAACTAGACCCAAACAAAGTAGAGATCATTGCCATATGGCCTATATCAAAAGATGTGCATTAGCTATGCTAATTCTTGGGGTTGACAAGTTATTATAGGAAATTTATCTAAGGATTCTTTGGAGTGATGATAACCTTAACTAATTTTCAAAAGAAGAACATCCATTAGAAGTGGAATATCTAGTGTTAAGAAGTTTTCAATAAGATTAGGATAACCCTTACAACTTTGCTCATGTTAGTCCTTCCTAAATTTTTGAAGTCATTTGAAGTTCATATTGACAATTTGTATGAGATAATTAGTGGGGTGCTCTTATACGATAATCATCCAATGGCATTTGAATCCAAGAAGCTAAATTAGATAGAATAGTTGTGCCCAATGCATAAAAAGGAGATGTTTACCATTGTGCATTACCTTTGTACCTAATGACACTATCTTCATGGTCATGTGGTAGTCAAAAATAACAACACTACCATGAGCTACCTCCTTAATCAATCCAAGTTGAGGTTGAAGTAAGCTCAATGATTAAGCTTGTTGCATGAATTCAATCTTTAGTTTGTCTATTAGCGAAGTAGGAAAAATATAGTAGCATATGCTGTAAGTAGATGTCCTCAAGTACTCTCAATAAATATTGCAAAATAATCCAATAACTCTTGGATGATGGCTAACCATGAACTCTAACAAAAAATCAAGGATGAATCATGATTAACATGCTCAAGAATTATTAAAGCTAGTCTATGAAGGTGATTAATCATGTTTTAATGAAGATGATAGCATATTCATATTTACGAAGAATCAAATTTATATTTCTAATTAGGGTTTCTTACATTCTTAAATCATTGATGAATACCATAGCACTCTTTGAGTAGGTAATAGGAGGCACAAAAAAATGGTTGAGTAGGGTTTTTATTGCTCTAATTTAGCAATTGATGTAATAAATTTTATGTAGAGTTATTTGATTTGCTAGTAAGATTAAAGTTCCAATGAGAAATAATGGGACATGCTTTATCTCTTAGAGATTCTAAAGCTTTCATGGGTGACCATCTCCATGGATTTTCTCATGAGATTTCTCATAATATAGGGATTTTCTAGCATTCTTTTAGTTGTGGATATATTCTCAAAGTATGTTGCTTTCATCTCGTGCTCTACCCCTTCCATGGCTAAGGATGCAACATCATTATTTTTAATAACATAGTTCACTACTTTGGATTGTCATTAAGTAATGTTTCAAATTGTGACTCCTATTTCAAAGGGGATTTCTAGTGAAAGTTCATTAAAATATTGGGTATAAAGCTATGGATGTCTTTAGGGTGGCATCCCTAGACTAATGAATAGATAGAATGGGTGAACAACATTTTGGAAGAGTACCTTAGGTACTTCATTTGGGTTGATAAAATGAATCATATGGCTCTACTACCTATGGTTCAATTTAGCCATAATATTTTGAAGTCCTTATCTAAAAGTTTCTCTTTAGTATAGTTGGCCTTAGGAAGAAAATTATCAATGCCTTAATTGGTGGAAACCTCACATTAAGGTTTTAGTCCTTTAGTAGATGAATTTATGAAATATTGGGCAAATCATATATAGTTTGCTAAGTTATACTTAAAGAGGTTTGTCCAAAACATGAAGAAGCATGTGGATAGCAAGAGGAGATTGTTGGAATGTGCTATTAGCAAATGGGCTCTTTTGAAAATCAATTATGCAAGGCAAATGAGACCAAGGAAGGAAGCAATCTAGAAGTTCTTAAGGCATTATGATGGGCCTTTTAAGGTCCTTGCTCATGTTAAATTGATTACTTATAAGTTATAGTTGCTAGCATATCTAGCCAAATACTACATGGCATTTCATCTTTCAATGCTTAAAAAGTTTAATGTAACGAACGTTGATCCAACAACACTGAGGTCTGATGGACCTTCAAATATTAAGATAGTTAAAGGATGATGGATTCATTCCATCATCAACATGCACATCACAGGTTACACTCTAAATAAACAATTCAAATTCTTGGTACACTGGCAAGGTACATTGTAACATCCTTATTAATTATCTATAAAATCCTATAAATAACTAATAGAAATGCTATAAAACTCAAAGGATGTTTATTTATCCTTGATTTAGCAGTTCAGAAGTGGTCATAAAATAGGTAAAAATTAATTAAAAGAATAAATATAGTAGAATAAACAGTGCAACAAAATTTTATATTGGTGATACCCATAATTAAATAAAATTTATTTTAAAAAATAAAGATTTACATAGCCACAAAAAATGTAAATGTCAAAAAATTTAACTAGTTACATCATAAAATAGTACGTAAAATAACAATTTCAACTATACTTGTTTTGGCTCAATCAAACATCTAGAAATAAAAATACTTACATTTGAAATTTACTAAATTAAATAATAAAATTAAAAAGAATAATTAAATAAAATATTAATATATCATAAAATAATGTTAATTTTCTTAAACACCAAAATGAAAAATGATCTTTGCAATGTCGCAATCCAAATGGCATAGATGACAATCTCATATCTATCATATTTTATTATTTATTCATAAAAGTAAGCACATGACTTAAATATCTAAGAAGTGTATAAGGTTTCTATTTTTACAAAAATACAAAATATACAAAAAATAGTTTTCAAGTTTAGAGGATCCATCTTGTATAGAATCGATTCATCTTTTGTCCTAGGTTCTTATTCTACTGTTTCCATGGCTACTCTAGGCTCTCTGTATTGAAATGTAGGAGACAAAACCTCTTAAATAAGAAAGGTTATTTTATTTCCCTCTTCATGGAGCATAACGGTTCTAAGTCAAAATTCTTAGGATACAGGCCAAACAAGGTTTACAAATAAATATTCAAAAATGTTTCAAAATTTAGAAATGCCACAAGTTTTCCAAAAATCCAAAGAATATATTATTTAGGCATCTCTAAAGGCTAGCTCTTGGTTCATGTCACTACTAAAGGAATGTACTAATAGGTCTTGGAATAATCTCAATATTATTATTAGTTTATCCTTTTAATTACCAAATGTTCAAAGATATCATAAATTTGTCCAGTGATAATCCAAAGAGTATATATTTTATCCATGCATCTATGAAGGCTAGCTCTTGATTATTCTCACTACAAAAGGGACACATTAATAGGTCTTGGAATAAACTTACTACTATTTTTAGATTATTTTCATGATTCCAAATGAGCCAATCATGGTTGAGTCTTGGCAATATCCTCACTATTGACATTGTCAACATTCGAGGCACATGTATCATTAGAAGTATAGGTCTTGATTATGCTTCACCATACACCACTAGACTCAGCTGCTAAGTGCCATGGTTTTGGCTAGTTTCTAAGCCTCACATTAATTTATAAATTAAAATCCAATGTAAGAAATCCATCTAAACCCTTGTTTCCATGGGATGGATCCCACTAAAGAACAATCTACTACTATATGTAGATGAGGGCATCTAAAAGATTTGTAGCTCCCACTACCAACTAAGCAAAATGAGTCACATAAATATTATTATTTTATTCCAAAAATCCAAAAAAATTTAAAAATATCCAAAAAATATATAATAGCTTAAATTCCACAAAATTCTTGCAAAATCATGTTTATATCATGAGTTGACTTAAAATGATCATAGAATATTTAAGAAGCAAGTTGGTCAAAGTTGTCATATGTTCTAAAAATTCACCAACAAGATAGAAAATGGTATGTACAAGATTATAATATAAATGTCCATATAAAAATAAGTCCAAATTGACAAAATTTAACAGAATCTTAGCATAATAGTTAAAATCATAAAAGAATAACAAAAAACCAGAAAGCATAAAGAAAGAACAGAAAATCCACAACAAAATAAGACAACTGCATGAAAAGGAAAGTAAAATAAGCTTTCTTACAGAATCCACAACAAAATAGAATAGGTACATAAAAAGGTCAATAAAATAATCTTTCTTGCTATATTGGAAATGCTTTCAAAATCTTCTTATTATTTTTATTTTGCTCTAAAATGTTCAAAATTAGCTTTTACTTCACTTTAAACTAACATGCCAAAAATCCTCTATGAATTAAAACAAGATGTACCCAAGATCACAATCTGTTTATAAGTGGAAGAATCACATGTAGCTCAAGATGTAAGCTTGGTACGTGATCATAAATGAAAGAAATAAGCTTAGAATGGAAGAAACTAGGTTGAAATCAACTTAGAAATAAAGAAATGGGATGAAAAATGGTTTTTGTTTAAAAAAAAAACTAGTAAACTTGATGCACAGTAAGTGGGAAAAGAAAAAAAGGCAAGGCAATGGAATAATAAGAAAAAGTATATGATGTATATATATTATATACATATGTTATAAGACATATATGTTTACTTTTATACCTTTATAAAAAACTACCCTAATTTCATGTGAAGTGAAATGCTTTTGACTTTTAAACTTGATTTTTATTGTTTTATTTTATTTCTTTAACATTTGTATTTTCATAAGTTTATTTCTTAATTTTTCCTCTTAACTAATACCCTTTGCATTTAAATACATGTAACAACTACATATGAATTTCAAATCAATTTCCATTTGAACCTATGAAATCATTATCAAGTGTTCTACTGAGTTGTATACTGAAATCATATTTAAGATTTATTTATCATAGTCACCTAGTTCAAATTATGAATCTTTTATAGTACTTTTAGCAAATTACAAATATGATATCTCAAGAACTGTAACTTTGATTCTAATGAACCAAGGGTCAAAGCTAACATTTTTAAACATCTTAGACACATTGGTAAGGTCAAATTCTAGGTAAGACATCATCATAAAGTATTTCTTTACCAAACCAAATTTATAAAATATTTAATTATAATTAAAAATAAACTCCTAAATCTAGTTTAATGAAAAAATGTAATAAGGAATATGTGTAACAATCTTGCTTTGGAAAAGTATCGCTTGACACCATCCTTGAGTCTCAAATTAGTATATGTCACCCAGAGTGTAGTCAAAATGGAGTACATCTTAGTAATTAGTGATCTTACATGCATAGCATAATACACGATTGTCATCAATTGGTAGATGGAAGGCACACCTAGTGCACCATATACATAAGTATCAGAAGCATCTATAATATTCCATCAAGTCTAATACATAAGTATACAAACAACCCTTGTAGACATTATTTGTATTAGCCTACGATGTATCTACAAGGGGTTGCCTCACCCCCAAATCCCTCACAATGTAGTACAAGTATTGATGCAACATCACACATAGATTATCCAACCCAAGTTGCCTACATATCTATCACTATCACAAAATGAGGACCATGTAGTTATCCTTGTTGGTTATGATGGTTAAGATAGCATGGAACCATAAAGGATCTCAATGCTTCTTCAGTCCCCATTATGGAGGGAAATAACCATTGATCTACTAACAAGGCATGTTTTCTGATACTCTCCTCCACTTGAAAGAAGTGACATCCTCAAAGCATATACTATTTCAAATGTGGAAAGTCACAAATGGTATTGAGGGTTTTTGGACTTTTAAAAGCCCATCTAACAATTGTAGATAAGAAGGCTTAATGGCTAGGGTTGTTAAGGGTAAGGAAAAAATTTTGAATTCATCCTAGCATCCAATAGAAGCTTAAAGAAGTTCATGCAATCTAGGTTAAGGAAGAATTGGTTTACCCTATTACATGTAAAATCTACCAACCTCTCTACCTAGTACAATATTTACTCATATAACATGCAAGACATTTATCTATCTCTTATTGTGAAATAAGAGCATAGAGTCAATCCATTGCATCTAAGGAGAGGCTACATGTACCTTCAAGGAACCACTCTAATGAGTAGTGCCTATTACTAGCATGTGTAGGAATCTCTGAGATGTAGCCCCACTATGGCATATCACCCACTCCATAATTGAAAGGGGAGATACATTCTCTACCTCTCAAAAAATGATCCATCTCAAATCCACTTGGGTGTTCCCACTTGTCACTATGACTTCCTTTTCTTTCTAGCTCACACTATTATAACTTCTATTAGTGTGTGGTTGGCTCTAGCTAGTCATCCATGTACATCCATGATGGTAAATCAATGTGGTTTGTTACATAGAAATTAACAATGAAAGTCTACTTCTTCCAAAGGGTCTTCCATTCCTCCCATGTGTCCTCCTCCAAGGACATACTATGCCAATGCATAAGAAATTCGATCTTTTAATCATGGGTGCATCTTGTGGTGCACATGTTGAAAATGGAGTCAATACATTATCCTTTTATGATCTCAATATTTGGAGGTTCCATTGAACTTAGTGTGGAAGGATCTATATCCCCAAGATTAAACTTTATAAGCTTGGATACATGAAACATAGGATGGTACTTGGCTAGGTATGTTGGTAGTTGTAATTTGTAAGTAACCAGAGTGACCTAAGAAATGACCTTAAAAAAGGTCCATCATAATGGCTAAGAAAATTATGGCTAGACCCTCTCTATCCTCATTTTCCCTACATAATCCATTTTAAGCAATGCCCAATCACCAACAAAAAACTCCAATGGCCTCCTTTTGTTATTTGCATACTTTTTCATCTGTTGCATTGATTTTTTGAAATACACCCGAGCAACTTTGATGTGATCTACCCACCACTTAATGAAGTCATCTACTAAGGGATTCAATCCCCAATGAAAGGTTTTCATCAATTGAGAAACTAATGGTTGCCTACCCAAGGCTAACGTTGCTAAGGAGACACCTATGGTTGAAGATTTCTGGATGTTATAGCTAAATTGAACTACTAGAAGCAAAGGCATATAGGTCATTTATTTGAACTGAATGAAATGATGTAAATATTCATCTAGAACCCTCTTAATCCTTTTTTTTCTAGCCATCCATTTGAGGGTGATACCCTGAAGACATCTATAGCTTTGTCTTAAACATCTTAAATAACTTCCACCAAAATTCATGCATGAATCGAGAGTCACAGTCAGAGATGATACTTGATGGCATGCCAAAGTATCAAATAACATTATCAAAGAAAAATTTTGCTATGTCCTCAGCTATGCATGGAGTAGGATAGGTAATGAAGATGACAAATTTGAAGAACTTGTCCATAACTATAAGGATGCTGAAATATCCTTGTACTATGGAAATTCCTATGATGAAATCTATGGAGATTGTTATTCATGGTAATTCTAGAATCTCCACTAGATGACATAGCCCACTTGGCTTATCATTCAAGCTCTTTTCTTGTCAATGGATGAGATAGCTTTACACAAAGTTTGCAACATCCATCTCTAAATTTGTCCAATGGAACTATCTTTCAACTAATGCCACTATATGTTTATGCCTTCGATGGCTTGACCAAAGAGTGCTATGGCAATCATCAACAATCTTGTGATGCAAAGTATCTCATTATGGAACATAAACTTATTCCCTTGAAAAAGATAATGCCATCAATTTCACTAAAATTCAAGTTAGTTCCATCATGTGCTAACTTTAGCAACTCCTAGGAATGCTAACCATGCTGCAATTCCACTTTTATATCTTATAAGAGTTCATGGTCAATGATCACCCTTGAGTAATTAGGTTACCATACAACCTCAATTGCATTTATGTGTGAAGGCCTCCTCAATGCATCTACCACCACAATCTCCCTTCATGGCTGATAAACAAACTAAAGGTTGAACTCTTGCAACATGCTCAACCATCAAGCTTGTTTCAACTTTAGCTTGGACTGAGTTAAGAGGTAGCTTATGGTAGTGTTGTTCATCTTTACCACAATAAACCCACCAAGTAGATAGTCTCAGTAAGTATGGAGACAATACACAATGATGAACATTTCCTTTTCATGCACCAGCCATAACTTTTTAGTTTGATTCAACTTATTTGACTCAAAAGCCACTGAATTATGATCTTGTAAAAGACTCCCACCAATTACCTCATTTGAAGCATCTTTATGCACTTTGAAAGGCTTCAAAAGTTAGGAATGGCCAACACAGGATGAGTCATGAGGGCCATCCTAATCTTATCAAAAATTCTTGGCATTGAGGAATCCAATTCCACGTGATGTCCTTCTTTTGCAAGTTTGTCAAAGTAATTGTCATACCTAAGAATCCTCAAATAAATTTTTGATAGTAACTTGGCAAACCAAAAAACTACTGTAACTAATGGATATCCTTTAGGGTAAGATAAGTAGAAATGACTTCTACCTTCTTGGGATTAGGGCTAACTATATCACCATCAACGATGTGGCCTAGAAACTTCAAATTTGGCTTAGAAACCTCATACTACTTAATTTTGAGGAATGATTTGTGCTCCCCTATTTTTGAGAATATCAAATCTAAATGTTCAACATTCTCACTCATTAAACAAGAGTATACCAAAATGTATTCTAGTTAAACCACCATAAACTTATGTAGAAATGGCCAAAAAACTTCATTCATCATGGTGCTGAAAGTGGTTGGGACATTACATAAGCCAAAGGGCATGATAGTCCACTTGTACAATCCATAGCAAGTGAAAAATGTCATCTTCTCTTCATTTTCCTTGTAATTTCTGCCTAGGAATAGCCCTAGTAGAGATCCAATCAAAAGAAAGGTCAAGTTCCTACTATTTTATTGAATAGGTCCAAGACCAATGGCATTGGATACCTACTCTTAATAATGTACTTGTTGAATAGCTTGTAATTACAACATAGCCTCAATGACCCATCCTCCTTCTTAGTGAATAACATAGGAGTTACATAAGGGAATTTTTAGGATCATACATATCCCTTATTAACCAAACTCTATAATTTCTTTTTGAGTTTCGCTAATTTAGGTGTAGACATCCTATAAGGTCATTACTTAGGAGGAGCACTCCTATGCAATAATTTGATTTTATGGTTAACCAGTTGTCAGCTAGGTAGCATACCAAGTAATTTATTTGGCATTAAATCTCTATATTTCTCCAATACACCATCTACTCTTGTGTTTTCCTACATAAGACCTTTCTCTCCAACCTCCTTGAGCATAGCTAGGAACATCTGCTATGTTGGATCCTAAACGATCCTCTTCATGATTATTGGTGAAATAATATAAACATCCTGGTCAATGGTAGTTTCCTCTAGGGTAGAGGTTTTCACCAAACATGGTGCATCCTTATTTGTGATGTAAAGAACTTTCATATATGGAACAAGTACCATTTTTACCCTTTTGAAGAACTCCTGACCAAGAATGACTTGGAAGGAGTCAATGTTCAGGATTGAGAAATCTAATATTTTGCTCCATCATCTAATCTTCACTATCACATATTTGACCACTCAAGTGCACCTAATAGGGTGGAACTTGGCTAACTTATAGGATTCCATGACTAGATGGACTCACAAGTTAAGGTTACAAGCCATTCAAGATTGTGGTTGGATTTTATATCAACCAAGGATCCACCATCTTCACCAAAAATTGAATCAAAACTATCTAAACCAAGTGCAAGCTAGGATCTTGTGTAGGTTGAACTTCTCTAAGATTTTCCTTGATGTTTTCTAAACTTAGAGAGATTTTCTCGATCATCCTTAAAGAACCCATCTCTTGACCTTGATCATTAACCTTAGTCACTTATAATCTAACTTATAATCTAGCTTGTGGCTAATACTCAAAGACATTCAATTAGCATTCATCATTTGTACTTCTTCTAGTAGGTCCATTTATACCCCTTCTAGCAAGTCATTGACTTGGATGTTTGGGGTAGTTTTGAGCAACATGGTTTCTTGAATACAAGAAACATTGCATTTTTAGGTTCTTTGGAGGATTATCAATGGGTTCTCTAAAGCATGAATACTTCTCTCCAAATTGATCATGACCTTTAGTTGCCTATAGCTTTCCAAAGCTTGGTAGGAGGTCTAGGAACTAGAGGTATCAAAAGGATGAGGATCCCAAAATTCACCTTCAAAATTCTTGGCTCCTGAACTATTTGACCCATCACTTAACCTCTTACCATGAGGTACTACCTCAACCCCATCCTTCCCTATCTTTAAGGCCTTCATATCAACTACTAAACTGGTGGTCAATTCTAGTGCTTCCTTGTATTCAATGATTTTATGAGATTTAATCTCTTGTTGGATCCATGGTTTGAGTCCATTAAGGAAGTAGTAGAAATTTATTTCCTCATCCATCATTGAAGTCTATAAGATAATTTTTTGTTATTCTTATAGGTAGTCTTGCAACTTACCAGTATGTTGAAGTGTTCTCAACTTTACCTAGGCTTGGTCAACAGAGATTCTTGGATGGAGATTCTAAATGAGAGCAACCATCAAGTCCCTCCAAATATCCATTGTTCAACAACTCATTCTAACTTTCATTTCATGGAGAATACCTAGCCATTAAGTCTGAGCAACCTCACCTAAGAATTGAGTGGTGATATTAATTTTCATGTCTTCAAGATATTCATTCCTTTCCAAGAAATTCCCCATCTCAAAGTTGAATGTATCTAAGATTTTATCATCACATTCATCCTTATACATCTTGGGATATTTTACTTGGAATTTATGAGCCAACCATCCAAGACTACATGCCATAGCTTTTCCCTAAACTACCAATTGATTTTTGAGGTTCTCATTCCTTAATTTTAAGTTTTTCTACATGTCTTTCCAAAGTGATTGTTCTTTGGAGGATGTCATTCATTGAAACCTAGACATTGTCCATCAAAACTTGAGCATTTTCAATCATGTTTCCAATTCATTCCACATAACTTCAAAGCTCATGATTTTGGATGAAAGAAAGTTTGTGATTTACCCATGAGTTAAGCTCCTAAAGAAAAGGGACATCTAACTTATCCACAAGGTCATGTACCATTTTCTCCATATCACCAATAGGAAGATCACTAAGGATCACATTATCCACATCCAAAAGCTATTTCCATAGCTCTTATACATTCCCAAGAGAGTCTAGGCCTCTTTGGGGGATCTCATAATCATTTATTAAATTCTTAGGTTCAAGAAACACATTTGGTTCTTCAACATGCATACTCTCTTACATGTGATCATGAGGGTTGAATCTAGTAGGAGCATCATTCATATTAGAGTTACTCTTGCGCTTCTTCCTTCGCACCATGTTTAATTAACAATCAAGCAACAAACCATGAATCACACTTGCAATGTGCACCTCATGGCATCACACTTGGATTATTGAACCCAAGCTACCTACATATCTTTGACTACCATAGAATCAAGGCGATGTAGTTCTCCTTATTGGTTTTGATGGTTAAGATAGCATGAAATTGTAATAGATGTCCATGCTTCTTTGGTCCTCATTCTAGAGGGAAACAACCTTCGATCCACCAACAAGACATGTTTTCTTACAATATGATCTGGCTAGGATTAATGATGAAGCATGGTCAACTAGCTACATTGATGGACATGCATCGATATAGCCCTGTCAATGTAGCCCCATTGCTACATGATCACATGTTGATGTTGATGTAGTCAAGCTTATATAAATGTACATACCAACCACATTTATGGTACATTAAGTCCATATTCTAGTGAAGGTCTTATAGTTTGTTGTTTCTAGAGTTATAATATTTTCCTTGGAGTGCTTGAAGTTTGAATTAATATAGTATACAAATCATTGTTTGAGCATAATGTACCTAAACACATTGATGTGAATAGTAATAAAGATGAGATTTCTAACATTCATTACAACACTTAGATAGTTTAAAATTTTTTATTTTCACTTTATCTTATAAGCACTTTATGTTTCTTACCTTAAGCAATTAATGCATTTATACATGAAAATGTAAGTATAACCACCTTGAGCATAACATGCAACACTTGGTAATCCTAGTAGTGGCCATTTGGTACACCTTGTAATCATCATTTAGTAACCTAGTAGTGTTAGTACTAGTTCAAGATGTGTACAGAAGGTTGGAATGACTACTTATGTGAGGATAGTTAGCCTTTAGAACAATTAGGTAGTTAAAAGAGTTAATAGTCAATTCTTCATCCTTTTACCTAGAACTTCAAAAAACATAAAAAAATATAACTAAAAACAAATATCATATGAATTAACTCATACCTAACCATACATAAGAGCATACACAAGTGAGAGTTAGGAAGATAATGATCATATGACCCTTAGGTTCACAGTCTATGTCTATAGGTGAACTAGGAACTAAGTCCATGGAATTTGATTTGAATGCTAGTGCATGCTTGTGATTTGTATGATTAGGCATAGGGTATACTTGCTACTCATCATTGGCATCATTGTTGAGGATTTAGTTTAGCTAAGTGTGCTAAGTAGGAAAAGATCATGACACTATACAAAGATGTTGTAAGGACCAATCAACAATAAATCATTAATGAAATAAGAATAAGCACATTATTTTTAGCAAAAACTCACATGGCTTCTTCTCGTAGGGACAAATATCCACCATTTATAGGAATATTTAATTAGCAAAATAAGGTCCAAAAAATGCCCCAATAACTTTTTGTTGTCTACACTCATCTAGATTCTTATAATGTAGATTTGACTTTCATGTTGTATTAGGATGAGCAACTACACTAGAGGGATATGAAAGGTAACACTTTGTTGCCTTTCAATTTATTGCTTCCTACCATGATAATGAGAAATCTTATTAGACTAGACATCCCTACACTCAACACAAAGTATGAGGTCTAGGATGATACTTACCAAGATTATCATCCTACTAATGCTCAACACAAGAAAGATCAGCAAATGGAGGCATGATATGAAGGCTCTTAGGACAAGAGGGTCCCAACCTAGTTATTCTTACAATAACATAAGAAAGGAAAGGACTTATTTTTAGGTTAATTCCAACACATAGACTCTCCTCCTTTCTATGATAAAGAAACCCTTCACCAAAGGTTGTAGTCAATTGTGGACAACCTAGGTAAGGGAAAGACTAGTTCTCTCAAGTCCTAGAAGCCTCAAAAGACAACAACTATAGCCACTCATTCAAAGGCAAGGACAATGATAAGAATAAAGACAAAGAAAGGCCACATGACAAGGAAAAGAACCAAAGAAGAATAACTAGTAAACATCATTCCACTAGTTCTCCTTCTTCTTTACCCTCATCATCCTCTTTAGATTCATCCGCAAACTCCGATAGGGGAAAGAGGAGCTGAGATGGAAGAATGGATAAACAAGATCGGGATGAAGGTGAACATTAGTATAGGAATGAATGTAGATCTCACTGGGATGATCAAGAATAAGGGCAAGGATAGTAAGAAAGGGAGGAGCATCATTGAGAGAGAAGGCATAGCAAGACTCATCATAGACATCATGGCCATGACAAGGGATACTATGATCATCATGACTATGATGAACCTTTGTTGGCTACCCAAAACATGTTGAACATTTTAGATATAGTTAAAATTCCAACAAGGCACTTGAAAGATAGCCAAATCAAAAGGTTGAATATGAACACTATCTCCAAGTTTGAAGGGGAATATAATTTAGATCCATAGAACCATCTTCAAGCCTTTCATGATGCTTGTGCCTTACATAACATAGAGAAAAAATGGAAAAAACTAAAACTATTCCCAAGAACACTTACCAAGGAAGCTGAAATTTGGTATTGGATCTTAGAACTAGAATCCATTCACTTATAGAGTACTATGCTAGAACTCTTTAATGATAAACACTAAACAAATTCCAGGTGTCCAACTTGCAAGGATAGATCCAATGATGGAAACAAGGTAATAATGAGTCCTTGGATGTAGCCTTGGGTAGGTACTACTCTCTTCTACACCAATGTTGAGGCCATGGATACTCTCAAACAGATTAGTTCCACCATATCATAGATGGGTTTAGAAATGAAACAAGGAAAATCCTTGGGGTCTATGCCCAAGAAATAGTTTTTGAGCTTCCATTAGATCCAAATGTTGATAGATCAAGTGGCTAAAGAAGAGGGAGAGCTCAAAAAGCATGAAAGTGTAGAAGAGTACAATAGGGATTATCTATTTACAAAAGAAAGGTGTGTTTTTGTGATATCGAGGAGGAAGCATCACTTGATCAAGTGGTGCAAAGAAAAACCTTGTTGATATAAAAATCTTTCACTAAAATATCAGCTAAGGTGAATAAGATGTGGGACTCATTGGATGAGAAGTTTCAAATGGCTCTAAAATAGTAGAGAAAATAAGAGACAAAGGGAATAGTGATTAAGAAAGAAGAAAAAAAGATACAGAATATGAATATTACAAGCACAAGGGTAAAGCTATAGTAATTGAGGAGTTGAAGATTCTACAAAAAATGAAGAAGGGTGTAAAATTTGCTAATATGAACATGCTAAGGGATGTTGTATAGTGATGTCACATCTACAAGAATCTGGGATGTAGGCTTTAAATCCTAGATTGGCAAAATGGCAAGCACCCAAGCGATTTCCTTTTCCACAAGGCAACTATAGGCAAAAGTTCCACCAACAAACATATTATTTGAGTGGAGTGCCTTCTCAACCTTAGGAGCAATACTAGAAGTGGCAACACCCATAGTTGTGGGGGATGCCACCACCATGGCAATAACATCCTTACTAGAAACCTAATTCCTATGGATACTATGCCTAGCAGTATGTATTTGCACATGAATTCTCTAGCCATGCCTCTTTCCCTTACCACTATTACCCTCTAGAATACTATAGAGCATATTCTTCAAGAAGGAAGTATAATTTTCCCTTTCATCCTTCTTAGCACCCACCAACCTCTACACTACAATCTACCACACATTTTCCACCTACTCCATCCATGTAGGGTAAAATCCCAAAATATCCACAACAACAAAATATTATGAGGGTAGTGAATCTATAGCTGAATCTCCATATGAGTGGTTGTGAACTAATGCCTCATAAGAGGCCATTCTTTAGAACTAGTAGCCCCTTGTAACCTTTGCAAACACCTATGGCTACTAACCCTATTGTCTCTACCTTTAAAAATATTGTCGAGCCACCTTCAAACCAAACATTTTCCTAGATCCACACTATTATGCTAACCCATGCAGTCACAAATTGGATAAAGGCTAGTCATTTTCTTAGGAGATGATCTGATTTTGGAAGTCCCCTTATTTACTTACAGATTGTAGGAAATAAACCATGAAAGGCTCTCTTGGATTTAGGTTTTGAAGTCAACTTGATTTTCCAAGAAATGTACAAGTCTTGGTACCTACCTTCTTTGAAGAAGAGCAACATTAGATTGGATCTCGCAAATTAGTCCATCATTGTCCCTCTAGGGCTAGTGAAGAACATTGTGACCATCATCTATGGATGGTTCTATCCTATAGATTTCCTTGTAATCCATGTAGAAGATTTTAAGGGGGACTTCCCTATCATCACAGGAAGGGTATGGTTAAGTACCATTGATTCTAGGATGCAAATACAAGACCTTCCCTTGGAAATTTTCAACAAGAACAAATTCAGTAAAGTTGAGAAGAAGGAAGTTCCATGCATCACATATAGTAACACAAGGTATCATTACATGCAGAAATTATGGACAATACAAGATGCATCAATTCAAGCTTGCAATTAATGTGTTAAAACAACAACAATTCAAAGGTGTTTGTATGTAGTATTCACAAAACAAGAAGGTACCCAGTGGCTGATAACAAAAGATCAAACTGAATCCACCATGTGCATGGAATCATCTAAGAGCTTCACTAGTAAATATGTTGAAACATGGACAACATTGAGTAGCTCCATCACCAACTCTCCAATGTGCAAAGCAAAATGGATTGGGAAGAGTTGGAGATTCTTCATAACTTCAAGGAAAAGCTCCTCATCAATGTTACACTTGTTCCAAAATAAAAATAGAAACTACTAAAGGTAGTAAAAAAATGATCAAAAGCCTTTGCTTGGTTATATCATGAGCTTATAGGAATTGATCCATGAATATGCCAACACCATATCTATATGGACCCCTCCATTAAGTTAAAAAGGTAGCCACAACACAAGTTGAATCTCAAATTGAAGTAGGTTGTTAAAGAGGAGATTAAATAACTCCTCAAGGCTGGGTTCATCTACCTGATTATGGATAAAAAATGGGTTACCCACTTGTTATTGTTCAAAGAAAGGAGGAAAATAAAAAGTCTACATAGACTTTTGGTTGTTGAACATGGCAACTTACAAAGATTACTTTTCATTGTCATTTGTTGACCAAGTGTTGGATACCATAGTAGGAATTACTATTATAGATTTTTGAATGATTATAGTGGTTATAATTAAATCTAAATAGCATCAAAGGACCAGGTCAAAACTACATTCACAAGTTTTTGGGGGACTTTTGCATACAGAAAGATGTCATTTGGCCTATGTAATACTCCGTCTACATTCCAATGATTGGTCCTTAGCATCTTCTAATAGAAAATTGGTAATAGGGTAGAAGTATTTATGGATGAATTCTCCACCTATGGTTCCACATTTGAGTAAGCCTTGGACCATCTTGAGCAGGTTCTTCAACACTACGTGGAGACTAACTTAAGGCTCGACAGGCAAAAGAGCCATCTGATGGTCCAAAAGGGCATTGTACAAGGGCATATAATTTGAAGTAAAGGGATTGAGGTGGGCTTGGAAAAAGTATAGGTCATCCAAGGAATCACTAGGTAACTTGAAACAATGAAAGATATAAGGCCATTTCATAGCCACACTGGTTATTATTGGCACTTCATCAAGAACTTCTCAAAAATTGCTAAACTATTAGTGGAGCTAACAAAAATGGATGCACCTTACACCTAGATTAGGAAATGTGTGAATGCATTTCAATAATTAAAACAAAAGCTCATGAAAACTCCAATTCTACATGCATCCAATTGGTCTAAGCCATTTCACATTATGATTGATGCATCCAATTATGCTTTGGAGGCTAAGCTTACATAACTAGATGATTAAAAAAATTCCTACTAATCTATTGTGTAAGTCAAAGCATTGTAGGTGTATAATTAAAATAAACTACCACAAATAAGGAACTCATGATAGTGGTGTATGCCTTAAAGACATTTAGGTACTATGTGCTTGGATATCAGGTTTTTATGCACATAGATCACAGTGCTATTTAGTTACTCATAAATAAATCAATGGTGAGTCCCCATGTCCTATGGTGGGTAGTGATCTTTTAGGAGTTCAATCTTACTATGGTAGACAAAAAGGGGATTGAGAATGTGGTAGCTGATCACTTGTCTTGGTTATCATGGGACAAAATAGAGGATGAAGGACCTTTATTTGACCAATTTTGAGATGATAAAATCCTCTCTACCAAAGCTACTAAAGTTTAGAATCCCAAAGATAATAACTGGGATGATGAAATCCTCTCCTATCTACTCAATTAAGAACTACCATAGGAATGGGATACTAAGAAGAAATAATAGCTTCTTTACCAAGACAAACACTACATGGAGATTAAGCGAAACCTTTACAAGGATTGCACAGATGACTTGATATGATGGTACGTGTCTAACAATGATAAACTTTGAATCCTCCAAGATGCTGATGAGGGTCCTTGTGAGGGTCATTACAGTGGGAGGAGGATGATCATTAAAATCCTCATGGTAGGATATTACTAGCCAACAATCTTTAGGAATGCTCATTAGTTCTCCTATTCATGTGAACATTGCCAATGAAATGGAGGGATGACTATATGGATGGAAGGATCACAATAGTGGATTTAACCACTAGAGCCTTTCTATCTTTGGGGTATTGACTTCATGGGGCCTATTAATCCCATTTCCAATAGAAAGGCATACATCATCATCATGGTTGACTACTGCATGAAATGGATTGAAGCTAGTGTCGATGCTTACTATTCATCCTCTACAACAACCTAGTTTGTATAAAAAAATGTGGTAAATAGGTTTGGTATGCCAAGGACACTAATTTCTAATAATGAAACATATTTTATAGGTGAAACTTTTTAGAAACTTATGTAACACTTGAAGGTAGAACACAAACTCACAACTCTATACCACTCCCAAGCTAACGGTCAAGCACAAGTCACAAATAAGGAAATAACTAGAATACTAATCCATACTGTTAGTAAATATAGGAAAGACTGGAGCACAAAACTCAAAGATGCTCTTTGCTATTATTGGTCAACATGAAAAATTTCTATAAGTTATTCCCCTTATGAGTTAGTGTATAGGAAACTTCCAACTCTTTCTATTCAAGTAAAGCTCTATACACTTTGAACGACTTTTAAACTTGACCTCAATTTAAGTATAGCCCAAAGAGAAAGATTAATGACATTAAACATGCTAGATAAAAATCGATTAGTATCCATGTTCATGAATGAAGTGCACAAGGCACACACCAAACAACATCATGACTTAAAGATAAGGCAAGTTGAATTTCAACTAGGAGATAAGGTTCTTTACTAGAACCCCATGTACATACCTCAATGCACAAAATTCCAAATGCTATGGAAAGAACCTTATATTATCCATGCAACCTTTTCATCTGGGGTCATGATAATTTATCATCCTTCTATCTTAGACAAGTGGTTTCTAGTTAACATTCAATAATTGAAACCTTTCCTAAAGTTAAAGATAACCAGTGGCAAGAATACCTCAACTAATGATCAAGCACATTCTATCTTTTGGATCTCATCCTTCCAACTCAATCGTGGGGAAGATGGCTATCTATGCTAAGATTTTGTGATGGATTCTTAGTTTTTTTTTTTAACTTTTTGTTTTATATCATTTTTATATGTTTTCAATTTTCTTGAATATTTTACAACTTATTTTATATATTTTTCTTTGTTTAGTTTTCCTTATGTCATGTTTTCTTCTTTGTTGGTCATTAGGAATTGTGCATTTTTACCATAGATGCTATTAGTGGAGTTCATTTAAACATGTACTTAATGTTTGGATCAATTGTTTAATGACTAGATTTCATTTTTGGATTCTCACATCAATTAATGAAACATTGATTTTCCTATGGTATTAGGTAGTAAGATCATGTCATCTACCCATTCCTCTCAACTCCATGGAGTTCTTTCATCTTGGAAGCATGAGTTTCTTTCTTAAATATAACTTATAAAAGAATCAATGATCTTAATACTTAATAGACTTAGAATGAATCAAATGGAATATAGAAGGGTGTGGCTTCAAAGGGACTTGTCACCGTTTTTACCTGGCTACCTTCTTGGGTTTTATGGGTATTCTTCTTGATCTCTCACCAGTCCTACTGTTGAGCACTAACAGGAAGAATGTCTTTGCATGGTGTGATTTCCATAATGAAAAAAAAATACAACATGGAAATTTAAGGCATAACCCTTAGATACAATAATGGGCTACAAGCATTAGTTATGGGGTTGGAAAGACATGTTACCCATGCCTGAAGGCATCCATCTAACTAAGGTTCTTCCTAACTTCCTACTTATCTTTTCTTCTCTATTTGGAGGATCAAATGGTCTAAATGTGAAAATGCAAAGTTATTGGAAATGGATGGACTTGGTTCCAACTAAGGATGGAACAATGTTACATCATCTTAACCACACATTCCACAAGGACTTCATGTGACCGAGATGCGAGATCCCATTCTCATTCTTTTTCTCTTTTGTCCATCATTAACTGTTATCATCCATCACCTCATTATATTCTATCATGGTTAATTAATATGTCTCTTTTGGTATGTCCTAATCCTTTGATGATTTCTTGTGTGGATTTTATTTTTAATAATCCATGATCATTAATCATCCTAGATGCCTATGGACTCCTAGATACAAGGGCATACAAGGGCATTAATGGCATGAGCTTGCTATGGGAAGGATCCACTTGAATACTATTTGGTATGGTTCCGTTAAACTTCTTGTTCCTTAGTCAATTTACATTCAATTCCATCATTTTACATAATAAAAATCTAGTTTTGCAACCTTTGGCATATTTAATTCTCTCTAAAATCTCCTTTTTCTAAGCCAATATCATGTTCTCTTCTATGATTTGTCATCATTCTTGGCTTTTCTAGCTTTCTTTGAACTTGCATTTTATCTTAAAAATCTCCCACAATATTTAGTTTTTTATGTGGAAAATTGCTGCAAATAGTTATGTTAACATAGCCAGTTGCATCAATGTATCCCCGTCGATGCAATACAAAAATACTATATATATGCATCAACACATTTTTTCACATTTTCCTTTCAACACAAGAATAGTTTTTACCATTTTCAAAGCCCAAAGATCTTCTAAGCATCGTAACTTCTAAATCACTTACCCAATTTACCTTATTTTTCAATCCCCTAACTACCAAAGGTAAGCTTTATATTGTGGGGTCACATATCTTTAGTTTATGACAAAAGATTTTGTGGAATTTTTATAACTTCCCAAATTTTAAATATTAAAATAATATTAAAGTAATATTAAAATCATAGTTCAAACCAAGTTAAACCTCACAAACAATGTTTGGTAGTTAATGAATAAACTAATAATAAAATAATGAACCTGCCAAGATCACAAATAGACCTAAGTGTAAACTAACCCAATAAAAAAGGTACCAAAAAGAAAGTAAGGGTTATACATCAAAGCACTAATCCATGGTTATGATTATGATCGCAGGTGGTACCAAAGAGGGGAGCACTAGCAGAGGACCTTCCCAACTAAGGGAGAAGTGACAACAAGGAGAAAGGAGCCAAAAATAGCAACAACAGCACAAAGAACAATATTTTGAATTAATTCATGCAATGGAACCTCTTTAGGAGGGTCTCAAGGTGGAATCTGTTTGGCAAATTTCCATTTCCGAAACTAGCTAATCAAGCCAAGATGAGGAACCAAGGGCAAGGCCCAATCTAGACATCATATTAATAGAGGGATACCTTGAAAAGATTTGAACCAAAGAGATTTAAAATTTAGTTCTCCAAGAGCACAACTTTGGATCCTTCATGGATTTAGCACCAAGGAAGTCTACACAAAATTATAGGGGTCTCCTATGTGGCCCGTTCTCTCCTCCAATGGAGAATGGTACATGGGGGAGATCTACCTATTTTGGAACAACCAGTAGGAAGATACATCCATTAAAATTAAAGACATCACCATCTCTTGCTCAGTTGATGTCATCACAGAAGCCCTCAGTTTGCCTAATACTAGGGCAACCTTGGTAGAGATATCAACCTAGGTGAACCTTGAAGTCAAGAAAAAATGGATCTAGCATTGTTATGAGGTAGATTGTAAGGAGTATGATGCACTCACCAAGGAAAAGTGCATACATTTCAAAATTATGGCCTATCACTTGAGTCCCATGGTAAGGCCATGCAAGGTCACAACCTTGTCCACTCATGTGTGCACCACTCTAAGTGACATATTCTTGTTCAACCTTCCACAAATCATTTATTTGGAGATAGAAAAATGATTTAAAGAAAATGAGAGAGGAAGGAAGACACTCTAATTTTCGTGCCTCATTTGAAAAATCTATAAGAGGGGAGGTATAGCATGCTATGCAAATGACACACTTCATTATGATCCTACCACATCTTTGCAAGAGATGATGAAAGATAAAAAAGCCATAAAGCTGCAAGAAGAGGAAAGGTCACCATCACCACCATCTATAAATAAGGTCATGCTAGAAGATACAAAGAGGCTCCAAAAACTCTGTGATAAATAGTTGTAGTGAGAATAATGCTCAACAAGTGGTGGGAAGCCATCAGTTTGATGTCCAACATTGAGCCATCTTAATGAGGTTACAAGGACCATTAACTAGCTAGAGAAAATCACCCTACTATTCTCAACATAGCAAACATAGTTGCTCGTAAGAATAAATCTAGAATTATAGAAGTTACAATGTCCATCCCTAGACAAAAATGCTCAAAGATCTATAGGAATGCTACACCATTCTTAGTATGCTTGGAGGAGAATAAGGGGGTGATTGTACTAGTGTTGCAACACTGTGGATAAGATATTGTGGTGGAGGTGATGGTCAATAGGGTAGTTGAAGCCAAAAACATTCTTGTGGCATTGTACTAGACATTGTCATGATGAAGGATGTTCAAACATCCATAGGAGCCAAAAGTGACCAGTTAAGTATAGCCGAACATGAGGAGGTATTGGAAAGATTGGTGGAAACTTAATAATTACTTCCAGAAATCTTTGATTTATTGGATGAAATCACAACAACCTAGTTAGAGCTGTTGGAGAAAAAGGGTAAACTCATCATTACCAATGCCCAACTATAGGTAGACACCACCAAGAACCAATAGTTGGTTGCTGAAGTTATGGAGTTACGAGTGTGTCTCTCTAACCCTACCATTTTCAACTCAAACCTTACATGAGATGAAGCTTTTTAACAACTTCAACAAAGAATCAAAGAGGTTGAGAATGCGAAGGAGGCCATAGTATTTGACAACTTTTGATAGGAAGCTAAATGAAAAGGAGATACAATTGGCAAAGGTGAAAATGAACAAAGATCTCCAACAACTATAGTAAAGAGATGATGTGTGGTAGCCAATCTTTGATGGCTTCAATGCATACAAAATAGCTAAAATTCACCTAAAGGAGTTGTAGATCAAGGAGATGATAGAATATATGAAGGTTTGCAACCTTTGATATGCAAACTTGGCTATGCTAACTATAGGAAGGCTAAGAACAGAATTGGAGAAGTAGGTGGCTAGTTCTTACCTCTTGTACAAGGTAGAATTCAAGCACCACAAGGAGAAAAAAAATAGTTGGAGACAACCAACATGGAGCTTGAAGTTCTTTGGAGTAGATTTATTAACCAATAATCTATTGTTGAGAACTTGACTAGGAGAATGAACAACTATCACAAGTTGCAAAATCCTAGAAAAACATTCAACATCAGACGTAAATAATTTGTAGCATGGTTTGTCAACATCAAGGAGATGTTCCTGACAATGCTATGCTCATGGGATATCCTTGTACTATCCCACCTTGAAGAAGTCATGTGGACTATGTATAATCCATGGAGCAAGAAAGAGAAGGTGAAAGCATTACTAGATGCTTTTAGACTTCCACTAGTAGTAGTAGGATAGCCTTAGTTGCCTCCACATCCATGAGCATCAGAACTTGGCAAATGAATTTCAGTGTGTGAGGAGCCTCCACCTCCTAGCACTATTTGAAAATTTTCCTTGTCTTTAGCAATATAAGAAAACATGCTACTATTTTTTTGTAAGGATGTATAATTTTGTTGTCATGCATACGAATTGTGTAATTCTGTATAATCTAGTATGTTAGTTAGTCGATTTGTTATTTTTAGTTAATAAATTCCATAATTTTTTAAGAAGCTTGATCCTACTTTTGTTCACTCAAGAACAAGCTTTCACTTAGTTATGGAGGTATGATAAAGCATGGTCGACTGGCTACATTGACAAGCATGCATTGATGTAGCCCCATCAATGCATGGTCACATGTGTCAATCAAGATGCATTGACATTAACATAGTAAAGCCTATATAAATGCATTTAGCAATCACATTGATGACACCTTTAGTCCATAGTGTAGTAAAGCACTTGCATTTTGTTGTTTCTAAAGTTAGAATATTTTCCTATCAATGCCCATAATGTGAATTAAGAGATAGTATAGATTGTTATTCAAGCATCATGAGCCTAAACACCTTGATGTGAATAGTAATAAAAATGATATTTCTAACATTTATTGTAGCACTTAGATAGTTTAATCTTTCTTATTTGCACTTTATCTTCTAAGCACTTTACATTTCATACCTTAAGGAATTAATGCATTTAAATATGAAAACATAAGTATGACCACCATGAGCATAATGTTCAATGCTTGGTAATCCCAATAGTCACCATTTGGTATGCCTAGTAATCACCACATGATAACCCAGGAGTGTTAGTTCTAGTTTAGGATGTGCACAGAAGGTGGGAATGGCTACTTATGTTAGGATAGTTAGCCTTTACAACAATTAAATAGTTAAAAGAGTTAAGAGTCAATTCTTCATCCTTTTATCTAAAACTTAAAAAAAACATAAAAATATAAATAAATAAAATATCATATGCCTTAATTAATACTTAATCATACATAAGAGAATACATAAGTAAGAGCTAGGAAGACAACAATTACATGACCCTTAGGTTCACAATCTTTATCTATAGGCAAACTTAATAACCAAGTCCATGGGATTTGACCAGATTGCTAGTGCATACTTGTGATTTACATGGTTGGACATAGGATATACTTGTTGCTCATCAGTTAGGGTCCAAAATTACCCTATGAACAAAGTATTATATAATCATATGTACATAATAAGAAAAAAAGATGCATAAATAAATGTACATAGTAAAGATTGAATATACATAATGAAATGTGCATAAGGAATAAGATATGCATAAACAAATACTTGTAAAGGCATGATAATTAACAAAAAGAAAAACCTCCAAGTGTAAATATGTTTTTAACATTTAATGATAAAATATATAGCAAATTTATGATTAAGGTCTAATACTAGTAAAATAAAGGATATAAAACTTTAACAAAATATCCTAGTAAGTAAATTGTATTCACTTATGTAAGAAACTAACAATAACAAAAATAGCAATAATAGTTACAATAGTAATATAATCCTATAATTTAACCAAGAAAATTATAAATAATCTATAGAAAGGCATCTGATAGCATTAAAGAATTAATGACAGGCATTAAATTAAAAAATTAAACCTATGAAAATTTTTAGGTTATGATATACATCCTCAAATAAGGATACCTAGGAAGAATGAAAAGCTCTTAGAAATGAAAAAAGTTTCATCATAGACTTCTATGCAAAAGATTACATTGATTTATTCTTATGAATGTACAGAGGTGGTCAACCAGAGATAGTTACTTCTGAATGGAAGTCATAGTGTGGTATAATATAAAAGAAATAAAAAAGTAAACAAATTTTGGATATGTGACAAGTTGAAGGCACCAAAGTGAATCTAATATGGACTACTTTTGAGGGATAAAAAATCAATGAGTCTTCCCCTTCAGTTAAGGAGCTGGATGATGTCACAATGAGGCTAGAATCCTAGGATCCTTGCACATGATAGTGGTAGGCTATCACTAGGCATAGAAAGTGATTTCTCCAAGGTAAAAAATAGCCTCTACTTCATTCTAGAAGGATCAAACCTATACTCTCATTTTACAACTAGAGGTAGAAAACTAGCTGAAATGTCAACCAAGTAAACTTTTCTGTAGGTAAAAAGGTTAGTATAGTTTACATGAGAAAGAGAAAAAAAAATCTTCCTAAACATGGGTTATAAAAATTTATTGAAGCATTTTATTGTAGTCAAAATTATCATAATTAAGATTTATAATAGCTTTACATGAAATAATCCAAGCATCTCGTAGTCTCTAAATGGTTCAAAGATTAGCTCTTCAAATAAAAAGAAGACTTGTAGATCATTAAAAAATCTAATAACATAAGACATATTTTCTCTAAACACAAGTCAAGACTAAGTAAAATATTGCCTAAAATAGTAGTTAGAAACAAAGTGAACATAGCACAAGGAAATCATGTATTGCGAAAAGGTAAAAGGTACAAGTATGCAAAAAAGCAAAAAGTGTATAGTAGAAATAAACTAGATTTTAAAAATAAATCTTGCTTCTAGATCATATGATACTAGAATAAATCTAATATACATATTTATGCTTACAAAGTGTAAAGGAATGTTGAAATTTAGAAGACAACTAAGCAAATAACTAGGGAGAAACTTGACAAGAATTAGTAATAATTATTGAGATGAAATCAAGAAATCAAGAGTGGCTGATGTAAAGTTGTGTTATTTCAATTCTCTGCTTATGTATATGCCTAATGAAGATCTCAACCAAAATGATATGAACTAATATAGATGAAAAACTAGTAAAGTAAGGGAAAAGATTGAACCAAATTAATGTATAGATCTTGATCCAAATAAAATCACAATGCATTAGAAGGATGACATAATAGGAAAATAATGTCCTAGTAGGATAAGCAAAAGGGAAGGTGATGAATCATTAGTTGGCTGGGATATCGCTAATCCTACGTCACATTTGTAATAATGTTAATGCTATATCACATCTATTTGACAAAAAGTCAATTTTTGGTCAACTATGATATCAGAGCTCTAATATCTTAGCTCCGGTATCAGAGGTATGATATCACATATTTCATATCGGATCACATGCTATATTATCAAATATCTAAAATCACAAGATGTGTGCCGACCTATAAATATAACACCTGGGCGCATAGTTTGGGAGTTAATTAGTCAATAAAGTAGCTGAACTCTTGCAGTTGTATTCCATAGTCTTAGAGAATAGTTAGTGAGAGCCCACAGTGTGGATTTGAGTCAATTTTATGACATCTTATTCAAGTGGGAATGTACCTGGACACATTCCATGAATAACAATAAGATCGAGATTGATTCTTATTCATTGCAGCACTTTGACTTAGATTAGATTTACTTTCCATGCAATTTACTTTTCATGTACTTAGTTAATATTTACATTTCCATACATATTCACTTGGTAACCCTAGCAACGTTAATGCTTGGTTCACCTAGTAGCATAGCGCTTGGTAATCCAAGTAGTGGATAGATGGGTTCAAGACATGTACATCAAGCTGGGAACAGACACTCATTGCTCGTAGGCTAGTCTAGACTTTACTTTCCATTATAAATTAGCGTAATTTATTAACTAATTACCATTAGGAGTAACATAAGGCCAAAACAACATCAATTATCATAAGCCTCACTTTCGACTAAACCATACGTGACAAAGCTACTACTAGTCCAAGTGGGAAGATAATGAACTATGATCAAGACATAACAATCTAGATGCCACAACTAGTCCCATCCATAAAATTTGACTAGATCATGTGTGAACTCTTGTGATTCGTATGGTTGGGTGTAGGGTTATCTCACTTCTCATTAGAAGAAAAATCCCTAATGAGTTAAACATGCTTATAGATCATGATGCTTGTAGAGGAAATTACGAAGAAAATTGCTCTTTTTACAAAACAAATTTTCTCTTTATTTAGAGATCTTGAAAATGTCTAATTAATGTTGAATCCTTTTGTGATTAGGAATGTACTTATATTTATAGGTAAAAAATGCCTTCTATTACATTGGGATTCCTATAAATAGAAGTACATTCCTATAAATAGAAGTACATTCCTATTTATAGGAAGCTTCTAGATAAGAGAAGTGATATGCATATCTATAGCAAACATTAAAGATACAATTGACATAAAATATGACATTAAATGTTAAAAAACAATATTGACATTGGACATCAAGAATAAAAGTGACACTGAATGTCAAACAACAAAACTAATGTTGATGTTGTAAATTGACACAAGAAATGATGTTGAATGTCAAACAATAAAACTAATGTTAATGTTGAAATTCTAGATTAAGATAAGAAATGACATTAGATATTGAAATTAAATTTTGAGAGAGAAGCATTCTAGAATGATGTCATAATTGACATGAGTCATTAATTTCATTAGCATTGAAGAAAGGACTAGGAACAATGTTGCTAATGATGTAGAAAATCAAAATTGAAACTTTTAAAGATGGCTCAAGTTGTAAAATCCATAAAGTGTATATGAGATTGTGAATCATGTAAAAAAAGCCAAAGTGAACATAAAATTATCCTTCTCTTGATGGATACTATTAAAAAGTAGAGGATCTATTAAGAAAGGACACAAACTACTAGATACACACAAGAGGGTTTTAATGAAGTAGGATAATAGGGGAGAAAGTCTGGGATATTGCTACTACATCTATGATGGAGTGCTATACCATAAAAATGGAGTGTGGTTAGATCCCATAAAGTTCATAAAAATGTTAATAAATCACTCCCTAACTTAATTCTCTGAATCACACCTCATGCGAGTAAAGTAGACATACTTGTTTGGCCTCATCAATATACAGCATAAGAAGAGAAATGAATAGAAAAATATGGGAAAATAGATAAAAATAAAAATAGAAAAGAATGAAAAAGGGAAAAGCATGTTAAGAACATTTCCAATATACCAACTATTGGATGCTATGTTGCAAAAGTGGAATGTAGCTAGATCCCTAGAATTGAATTCTCCCTTACCTTACTCATATTAATATTTATATTTCTCATATCACTTTATACTCAACATTACCTTACTACATAATGCTAAATATAAAGAGAAATAGGAATATATGAGGAGAGTTATTAATATAAATAAAATAGAAATATAGTACAAGAGAGCTAAGCTTATAGTGTACAAAAATAAAGAGTGAAAAAGAACGAGGAGAAAAGAGGATATTGCTTATACATCTATCATGAGGATAGTGTTCTACCATAGAAGTGGGGCATGACTAAATTTTACACACTATATGATAAAAAAGAATGCCATATGTATATTATTGAAATAGTAACCCCTCCCTATCCCACTCAATAATACTCTCAAGCACACCCTCATATTAAGTAATGAGATATTCAATTTTTCAAAAACCTTATTTATTATGCTATGCACATAGAGTAAAATGAGATAGATAGAATAGGAAAATATGAAGAAAATAGCTAGATAGATAGCAAAACATGAGATAGAGAGGGGAAGCTTAGTAAATCAAATAGTGCAAATAAACCAACATTTAAATCAAACATGTTTTTCTAGTATAGTATATAAAAGCTAATATAAAATAAACTACCACTAGAAGAACACATGCTTAGCCTTAAATAGTTAATAGATATAATGTTGTGCTAAAAATGCTCACTACATGTAGTAGCATTTTTAAAAATTTCTATTAATAGGTGATGAATCATGGATTAGATGCATCAACTAGGCCTCATTGACTAGGCCCCACCAATTAGGCCTCATCAATGCATAATTTGATGTGTTGATGTGGCCTTGTTGACATAGTGTCTATTTTTACCTATAAATATGTGCTCATCCACCATGTTTATGACATGTCTTGTCATAGTTGTAGCGAAGCTCTTGCAGTTTTGTCATTTGGAAGTTAGAATATTTTTCTAAGTGCCCATAGTAGGAGTCAAGAGTGTACAGATCTTTATTCCAACACTATTATACTTGAGCACAACAATGTGTGCGGCAATAAAGATGAGCTTTTTGATCAACCTTACAACACTTGGAAATAGACTAATTATTTATTTATGTATTTAATGTTTTATGTGATTTCCTTTAATGTTTTAAGTAATAAAATAATTAATTAGACTAAACTAAGCTAGATTAAGTAGCGATTAATTAAGCACATAAGTACGACCACTTAAAACATAAGCTTGGCACTTGGTAATCCCAATAACACTTAATGTTTGGTAACCCAGTAGCACTAAATGTGTTTAGGATGTGTACAACAAGTGGGAACAAATGTTTATGTTAGGATTAGTTAGACATAGATTAGTTACTTAGGTTAAATTAGCAATTAAATTACTTCATATCCTTTATTTTAAGCACACAAAACATAAAACATAAAAATACTAAAAATCATATGCCTCGATTACACTTAACCATACCTTTGTACATGACATGTGTAATCGGGAAGACAATGAATAACTATTAGGGTAAATTCACTTCCTAGAGACTAATGTACTTGAAGACATAGAATCCATGGAATTTAATTGTATCGCATATGAATGCTTAGTGATTTTTATGGTTGAGCATAGGAGTATTCACTACTCATCATTGGTGCCATTGCCAAGACTCTTTTTTTTTTTTTTGAAACATGCACTATCTAGGCATAGTGAAAATAGTGAAAATTGTTGAATAAACCCTAAGATCAAAATCATTCTTCAAATAAATATAAGAATTTTAGCACACTAATATTTTATTGTAGTTGCATAATGTTTTCTTCTCATAGGTGTGATGATACTAAATCACCAGTGCCTCAAGAATGCAAGGTGGTATATGCTCATCTAGATGAGTATGTGCCTGATTTCACCTTTATCTTACATCAGGATGAACAACTATGGTGGTGAGATATGGAGGAAAACATTGTAATGCCTCTTGATCGATCTATGCCTAGGATGCTACTCCAAACCATTAGGAAGTTGCACATCTAGGATCTTCAAGAAGAGTATGTTATGCATGAATATGACTATCGGGACTACCATCCCACTAAAACATAATGCAGAAAAGATTAACACCAGGATAAGCACCATGAGGCTATGAAAAAGAAATAGTTCACCAATCCCTTTTTCTTGTCAATGAAAATGACAATGAGAATCCTCCCTCTAGGGCTTCTCAACATGAAGATTCTCCACCCCTTGATATTAGTGATGGAGGCTTGAACCTAAAGTTGCAATCCACTATTAACAATTTGGATTCAGCCATAAGTGGGAGTCAAAGTAGGGGATCAAGTAAGCATCAAGATGACAATAAAATTGGAAAACATGGATATGAGAAGCATAGAAGAGGTGGTAGACACCATGGTGATGGCATTCCTCCTTCTTCTTTGCACTCTTCATCTAAATCTTCTACTTCCACTTCTAGTTCTAACATATGTCACAGAAAGGAAAACTGTGATGAAGGTGATCAATGAGATGACAATAATGATTGTTGGACCCACCATGAACGAAGGGGTAGTAGAGGACATCATCGATGTCATCAAAAAAATGATGATGATGAGCCTTTACTAGCAACTCAAAGCATGGTAAACATTGCAAAGGTAGTAAAAATTCCAATCAAGCACGTGAAAGATAGTCGGATTAAGCGACTTGACATGAAAAATATCCTTAGATTTGAGGGGGATATAACTTTGATCCACAAACACATCTTCAAGCCTTTTACAATGTCTGTGGCTTACAAAATATTGAAAATGATTGGTAGAAATTAAAGCTATTTCCCAAGACACTCATCAAGGAAGCAGAAAGCTGGTATTTTTCCTTGGAGTTGTGATATAGATGGAGTACAATGCTAAAGTTGTTCAATGATAAATATCAAATGTACTCCCAAGTGTCTAATTTGAGAAGGCAAATCCAAGGATGGAAGTAAGGAACACATGAACCCTTGGATACTACCATGGGTAGATACTATTCTCTTATACACTGATGCCCTGGCCATGATTATTCTCAATAGAAACAACTTTTCCACATCATAGATGAACTTAAATTAGAAACGAGAAGAACTCTTGGGGTTTATGCCCAAGGAAGACTATCAGAACTTAGATCCCATTAGATCCAAAGGTTGATTGAGTAGGTAGAAAAAGAAGAAGGAGAGCTGAGAAAATGAGAAAGGGCTAAGGAATATAATAGGAATCTTTCCATTAGAAAAAGGGAGGTCCAATTTTGCAACAATGAGAAGGATTCATCACTTGATGAGGTGGTGTAGCGAAAAACCTTGCCAATACAAAAATTTGTTTCCAATATATCATCCAAGGATGACAAATTATGGGAATCTTTGAATGAAAAATTCTAAACTGCTCTAAAAATTGTAAAATAATCAAGAGACCAGAGTAGTGACCGTAATCATAGGAGGCAAAAAGAAGTTGCACATACCTAGTAAAGGGGTAAGGGCAAAGCTATTGCAGTAGAAGAAGTTGTGGAGATAGAATCAAATGATGATGGTGGATGTGGCATCTACCAATACAAAAATCCCAAGTGGTACTGCCCTATCATATCACACTCATAGGAGTATGGGATGTACATGCTGAATCCTAAACTAGCAAGAAGGCAATCACCTAGAATATTGCTTTATCCTCAAGGCAATCCAAGGCAATTCCACTAACAACAAAAAGCTTATGATCCAAGTGGAGCTCCACCACAACCATATGAGTAGTACCAGTAGTGGCAACATCCACAGTTGTGGGGGATGCCACCACCAAGCTAGCAGTACCCTTATAGGTAGCTAGATGCATATGTGTACTATGTTTAGCAACTGATGTCTCTACATGACTTTGCTAGCCACACTTCTTTTTAGGACCACTACTACCCTCCAAAGTATTTGAGAACTCATTCTCCATCTACTAAAGGAAAAACCCCATATCTCTATCATCCTTCTCATCCGTTAGCACATGCTCTTCCACCCTCAACCCAATTACCTCCTACTCCATTATTCAAGGCAAAATTCCACCAGAGCCGTAACAATGTAATGTTACTAGGGTTGTTAACTTACAATCAACTTTTTAATTGAATGGTTCAAAACCTAGATCCCAAAAATGATCATTCTTCCAACCCAATAGTCCTCCAAATTCTTCACAAACTAATGCAACTAGCCATCCTATCTCTTCATCATCCTCTGAATCAAATCCTTTTGAGAGCCCTTCAAACCAAATTCCTCCTAATATCCACACTATCATGTTAACCTATGCTGTATTTAATTGGATCAAGGCTGGCAACCTTCGCAAGAAAAGATCTAACCCTGGAAGTCCTCTCATCTACTTGTAGATCACTAGACATGAGTCATGCAAAGCTCTTCTTGATTCAGGTTCTGGTGTTAATCTAATTTTCCATGACATGTGCAATGCATAGAACTTGCTACCTTTTAAGAAGAGTAATATCCATCTAGAATTGGCAAACCAGTCAATCACCATTCCTATGGGACTTATGAAGGACATTATTACCATTGTTTGTAGGTGGTCCTATCCTGCTAATTTTCTAGTAATCAAGGTTGATAAGTGCAAGAGAGACCTTTTAATTATTATGGAAATGGCATGGTTCAGCACTATTGATGTGCAAATGGACATCTGAGATCTCTCCTTGGAAACTTTCAAGGAGAATGAATTTGGAAAGATTAAGAAGAAGAGAGTTCCATGCATTGTGTACAACAACACTTGGTGCAACTATGTGTAAATTTTTTGGTTTGTCAAGAGCACAGCCATCAAAGCATGCAAATAGTATGTAGATGAATCTAAAGTTCAAAGGTTCCTATATATAGTAGCCACAAAACTAGAGGGCACCTAGTGGCTAACAGCTAATCTCAAAAGCCACACATTTTACATGGAACTTACTGAGAGTCTGACATGTACCTATATTGAAAGCATGGATAAAGTAGAGCAGTTTCATCACTAACTCTCTAATGATGCAAATGATGATACCAATTGGGAAGAGTTGGAAATCCATAAAAATTTTAAACAAAATCTGTTATAGTTGAAAACTCTACCTATCAACATGGAGTATGCATTTTTGGCAAATGGTAGGCTGGTAATAATCAATGTCAATCTTGCTCTTGAATAGAATTAGATGCTATTGAAGGTGGTCAAAAAATGGCCAACAACCTTTTCTTGGTCATATTCTAAACTCACAGGGATTGATCCTAGGGTATGCCAGCATCATATCTACATTGATCTATCCATGAAGCTAAAGAGATAGCTGCAATAGTGGTTGAACCCCAAATTGAAGTAGATCACCAAAGAGAAAATTGAACAAATCCTCAAGGTGGGGTTTATCTATTCCATTGTAGATAGTGGCCGGGTTAGTCTACTCATGATTGTGCCAAAGAAAGATGAAAAGTGGAAGGTTTTCATCGACTTTCGACTATTAAATATGGCAACATTCAAAGATCACTTTTCATTTCCATTTTTGAATCAAGTGTTAGAAATTATATCTAGGCATTGCTATTATAGTTTTCTGGATGATTATAGTGGCTATAACCAAATCCAAATCATGCTAGAGGATTAGGCCAAAAAAACATTCATGAGTTCCTAAGGAACTTTTGCATATCAAAAGATGCCTTTTGATCTATACAATGCTCCTACAACATTCCAATACTTGGTCCTGAGAATTTTTTAGTAATAAATTGGTTGCAGGGTGGAAGTCTTCATGGATGACTTCTCCACCTATGATGCTACATTTAAGTGAGCCTTGGACTACCTTGAGCAAGTGCTTAAAAGATATGTGGAGATGAATCTTTAGCTCAATTAGTAGAAGAGCCATTTGATGTGGACATAGAATTTCTTAGGCAAGGATTGATGTGGATCCTAAAAAGATAAGGATCATCTAAGGAATAACTCATCAATCAAAAATCAATAAAGATGTTCGATCATTCCTTGGATACACTAGATACTATTGGTGATTCATAAAGAATTTCATTAAGATCGCAAAATCATTGTTTGAGCTTACAAAGAAAGATGCTCGATTCATCTAGACCAAGGAATGCAAAAATTCATTTTAGAGCCTTAAGAAGAATCTCATAGATACTCCAATTATACAAGCACTTAACTAGTCTAGACCATTTCATATTACGATAGATACATCAAATTATGCTTTGGGAGCTGTGCTTACACATTTGATAAATGGAAATGTCCATATTACATCCACTATGAACGTCAATGCATTGTGAGTGCACAATTGAACTAGACCACAACAAAGAAAGAACTAATGATGTTGGTGTATGCTCTAGAAAAGTTTAGGCACTATGTGCTTGAATACAAAGTGTTTATGCACACTAACCATAGTGCCATTCGCTTTCTCATGAACAAGCTTGTTGGTGATCTTATAGGAGTTTGATCTTACAATGATAGATCAAAAGGGGACTGAGAATGTGATCGTTGACCACTTGTCTTGATTACAATGGGATAAGAAGGAGGAGAAGAGCTTGCTCTCTAACCAATTTCCTGATGAACTCCTCTTTGTTGATTCAATAAGTGAACAAGTGCCTGTAGAACCAAAATGGTATGATGATATCCTCACTTATCTTCTGACTCAAGAGATGCTACAAGATCTAGACTACAAGAAGAAATAACAATTTCTTCATCAAGAAAAGTGCTTCATGGAAATCAATGGACATCTTTACAAGGTATGTGCTGATGGCCTAGTTCATTGGTATGTACCTAATGCTAATCAACTGTGTGTTCTCTAGGATGCTCATGAGGGTACTTGTGGGGGCCACTATGCTAGGAGATGCACTAACATTAAGATCCTAATGGTAGGGTATTATTGGCCAACTATCATGATGAATGTACACCAATTTATCTACTCTTGTGAATGCTATTAACGAGATGGTGGGATGATCACTTGAATGGAGGGATATCAACAGTGAATCCAACCACTAGAACCCTTTAACATATGGAGCATTGACTTCATGGGTTCCATCACACCCATGTTAAATGGAAAGGCATATAGAATCATTGCTAGTGATTATTGTACAAAATGGGCAAAAGCAGCAACCATCATCAACTATACATCATCCATTACTGCATGGTTTGTACAAAAACATGTTATGACTAGGTTTGGGATGTGACATGCACTAATTTCTAACAATGAAACCCATTTTACAAGTGCTACTTTTGCAAGCTTACGCAATTCTTGGGGGTTAAACATAAGCTAACAACACCATACCACCTCCAAGCCAACGGTCAAGCGGAAGTTACCAGGAGAAAGATCATGAAGATCCTAAAAAGAACTATTAGAAAATATAGGAGAGACTAGAGCACAAAATTAAATGATGCCCTTTAGACATATCACTTAACATGGAAACTTCCTATAGGTTACTCTTTCTATAAGCTAGTGTATGAAAAATTACCAACTCTACCTATCCAACTAAGCTTTGTACACTTTCAACAACTTGTGACTTGGATCTTGACCTAAGCTAAGCATAAAAAGAGATATTGACAAACCTAAATGTGCCAAATGAAATTGATTGGTAGTCCTATCATGGAATGAAGTGCATAAGGCATTCAAAAAAAAAGTACCATAACCTTAGAATTAGGAAAGTCAAATTTCAACCAAGAGATAAAGTCCTCTACTGGAACCCCACACACATATCTCAATGAATAAGTTTCAAATGTTGTGAAAAGGGCCTTACATCATTTACAAAAAATTTCCTTCTAGGGCCATGTTAATTTACAAACCTAAGAGCCTGAACAAGAAGTAGCTAGTCAACACACAACAAGTCAAACCTTTTCATGAACCCATGCACGCTAGTGGAAGCAATGCCTCAATGAAGGAACAACCACACTTAAGTTTTTGGATCTTGTCCTTACAACTTAGTCATGGGGGAGATGGCCATTCATGCTAACCATTATAGTGGCTCTTCAGTTTCTCATCTTTTTGTTTTCATATTTTTATTTTATACTTTGTTATTTTTCCAAATTTTTGTTTTATAACATTGTTAGTACATTTTACCTTTCTTGAATATATTACAATTTCTTTTAAAATTTTCGTTATTTTGGTATAAATTTTTCTCCTCTTCTAATAAAAAGTGCTTTATTGATAACAAGACATAGTAGTGCTATTGTTTTTTGCTAATGGTGGTTTGTACTTAACATTTTTTATTACTAATATCTTGTTTCTATTTTTGAATTTTGATGACTAATAACTAGGATGGGTTTCTATTTTGATGAAATAGGTAGTGAGCCCATGTCATCCACCCATCCACAAACTTTATGGTTTTCCTTGTTTTGGGAATATGAGGTCCCTTTTTCATTAATAAAACTTTAACAAAATTGTGACCTTGGTAGTTTTCAAGCTTGGAAAGGAGTCAAAGGTTTGAAAATGGTATGACTTCAAGAGGATTCAATACTCTTTGTACCTCTCTACTTGCTTGAGTGCATGTGTGTTTTCATGGATTTCTTATCATTCCATGTCGACCAATAACAAGAAGTTGAATGAGTCTTTGCATGGTGTGCTTTCCATCCAAAAATTCTAAAAAAAAAATTATGGGAATTCAAAACACATTCTTTGGATAAAATAAATGGGCTACAAGTACTCTTTCTAGGACTAGAAAGACATGTCACCCATGCTTGAAGGTCCCCTCTAACTAAGGTCGTTTCTCACTTATTGCTTCTCTTTTCTTCTCAAATAAGAAACAATGGTTATTTGTGGAAGCATTCTTGTGTCTTGAGGGGATGAATTGATCCTAGAGTTGTGATGCAAAGTCATTGAAGTGGTTGGTTTTGTTCAAGACTAAGGTTGAACTTTATTAGGTCATTTAACCATAAAATTCACAAGGGACTTCATGTGACCATGCTTGGGACATCCATTCTATTCTCTATCTCATCCGTTCATGCTCTCTAAAACTCACCTCATTACCAATTTTCATGTTTTTTTCATGTATTAGTTTGATGTGTTAAAATTATTAGGTAGATTCTTTGGGTTTGGTCCTTAACTTTTCGTAATCATTAATCAACTATGACATCCACAAACTTCTTAGTTAAGGATATGCAAGGGTAAAAAGCACATGTGCCACTATGGGGAGGACCCACATGTATCTCTCGTGGTTTGGTTAGTCAAGTTCCTTACCCTTAGACATTGCCATAATCAAAATCTTTCATGTTCCCCATTGTGCATCCAATTGTATGCTCCTTAAGGCATTCTTTTGCATCAAATATCATTATTTACTCATTCCTCAATTTTTTATATTGAAATCATCTTCTAATAATTTCATCATGTTCTTGGATTTTTGGGCTTCCATTTGACTCCACTTTCATTTAAAAACTCCTTATATTTTTCAAATTTTGACAAAGTCAACAGTGATCAATAGCCTTGTTGACTAGTTTCCATTGATGCAACCCAAAAATTCTATAAATACCACCTAATGAGTCACCAAATAAGTGACATGATATTAGACCCTTGATATCGAATACACAATATCGGATCGGCCAAGCGACATTGGATCCTTGACATTGGATACGCAATGTCGGAGCCTATCTCATTGTCTATAAATAAGAGACAAGGGCACTTGGTTTTGCATAGTATTTGTTTAGTCCTTTAGCCAAACTCTTGCAGTTTTTCTCTTCCAAAGTTAGAATTATTTCTGAGTGCCCACAACAGGATTCATAGAGTGAATGGATCTTTATTCAAGCATTGTGAACCTGAGCACACCTTGTGTTTGGAAATAAAGATGAACTTTTGTGATAAACCTTGCAACATTTAGAATAGCTTAACTATTGCATTTAATGTTATTTACTATTATTTGATGCTCTCATTAGTTAATCAATGTTATTTCTATAGAATTATTAATTATGAATGAATTAGCACACTTAGCATGACTTCTTCGAGCATACATGGAACACTTGGTAACCTAGTAACAACTAGCATTTGGTAATCCCAATAGTGTTACATTGGTTCAGGATGTGTCCGAAGAGTGGGAACAGATGCTGGTGTTAGGATTCAATTAACATTAGAGTTACAAAAATCTATTAGTTAACTAAACCTTTTCATTACACACACTTAGGAGACCAAGATAGAAAATATAAAGAAAACATAAAAAATCATATACCTTGAGTTTACTTAACCATAGAATTGTGCCTTACAAGTAAGCTTGGGAAGACAACGATTTCATAACTCATCCTTGTTCTATGTAGGTGCATAAGCACTTAATCCTCGGAGTTCGACCAGATTGCATGTGAATGCTCATATTCATATGGTTGGTCGTAGGGATACCTTGCTACTCATCATTGGCACCATTGTTGGGGATTTTGTTCTTTGTGCGCTGAATAGAACTTAGAAAATCCTTCCATCATTGGAATGAACCCTTAAGGTTAACTATCCTATAATCATTGAAAAAGAGTACCACACATTGAGTAATCAATCATGTCTCCTTCTTCTTATAAAAGTGCTTCACCAACTAGGTTTGATAGCATGAACAATCAGAGGTGGGGTGCACAAGATGATCCGCCAATGACCCAATAGTTTTGCATGGTATATGCTCATCCTGGTGAGTATGTACCGAACTTTACCTTTATCCTCCACTAGGATGAATAGCTACAATGGTGTGATTTAGAAGGTAACATAGTGTTACCTCCTGATCGCTTAATCTTGGGCATGCTTCTTCATGCTCTCACACGAATTGGTATTTAGAACTTACAGTTAGAGTACGTTATGCATAAACAAGATTTATGAGATTATCAACCCACGAAGGTACAATGCTAGAGGGATCTACAATAGGAGCGACATTACGAATCCATGAAGGGGAAGTGGTCTCAGGATGTCTTGTATGTTCTAAGTAAAAATGATGGTGGTGAACTTGTCTTGAGAGGTTTTCCACAAAATGATGTTCCTCTCTTTGACTTTGGTTAAGGAGTTGGGTATCAGAATCTTCACTCAACTATTCATAACCTAGGTTTTGGTACCAACAAACAAAAAGGCTCTAAAAAAGGAACATGAATGCATGACAATGATGGACATTACAATCATAACTATAATTGAGGCTGCAACCACCAAAGAGAAGGTGGTAGGCACCAACATGGTGCCAGTCCTCCTTCCTCTTCATCTTCATCATCTTCGTCCTTCTCTTCTTCAAGATTTGAATGTAGTCACAAAGGGTGAGACCATGAGGACAATGGTAGGTGAAATAGAAATCATCGACAAAATAGTAGAGAAAGGGAACGAGGGCATTCCAGAGAGACACATTACGAAAGAAGGGAGAGTAGAAAATAGCATAGGCATCATAGATGCCATAGGTAGCATGATCATGATGAACCCCTACTCACCACCAAAAGTATGTTAAATATAGTAGAGGCTATTAGGATTCCAACAAGGCACCATAAAGATAGTAGGATCAAAAGACTAGACATGAATAACATCCCATGATTTGAAGGGGGATACAATGCTGATCCTCGAAATCATTTACAAGCATTCCATGATACATGTGCCTTACATAATATAGAAAATGAGTAGAAAAAGCTAAATTTGTTTCCATGGACACTAATCAAGGAAGCAAAAATCTAGTATCAATCCTTAAAACTGAAATCCATTCATCGATGGAGCACCATGTTGGAGCTATTCAACAATAAGTATCAAACGTACTCTCGAGTGTCCAACTTATGTAAGCAAATCCAAGGATGGAAACAAGGAGGACACAAACCATTGGATGCTACCATTGGCCAATATTATTCATTATTACATCATTGCCCTAGCCATGGTTACTCAAAAAAGGAACAACTACGCCATCTTGTAGATGGGCTTAGGTATGAAACATGAAGAACCCTTGGGACTTATGCCTATGGAAGGCTATCCAAGCTCAAAGTCCATCAAATACAAAGATTTTTGGAGTGAGTTACTAAGGAAGAAGATGAGTTGAGAAAAAGAGAAAGTGCAAAGAAGTACAATAGAGATCCTTCCCTCCAAAAGAAGGAAGTTAGAGTTTGCAAAGGTGAAGAAGAGTCACCACTTGAAGAGATGGTGAATAGAAAGACTTTGCCCATTCAAAAATTTGCATCAGAAGTATCAGAAGAGGTGGATCAAATGTGGAACTTCCTAGATGAAAAATTTTTAACTATTGTAAAAATCGTAGAGGAGTCTAGAGAACAAAGTAGTGACTGAGATAGAAGGAAAAAGAAAGAAGTTGAGTATGCATGTAACAAGGGTAAGAGCAAGGTTGTCTTCATTGAAGAGGTTGTGGATTCAGACACAAATAATGGTGATGGATGTGAGATTTGCCAATATGACCATCCTAAGGAATGTTTCCCAATAGTATCACATCTACAAGAACCTGGGGTGTATGCACTAAACCCATGATTAAACAGATGACAAACACCCAGAAGGTTACCTTATCCTCAAGGTAACCCAAGGCAATTCCACCAACCCTTGACATATTATTCGAGTGGAGCTCAACCACAATCAAATGAATAGTATCAATAGTGGCAACACCTACAATCATGGGGAATGCCACTACCACATCAATAATATCCTTACCATCGACCTGATCCATATGGGTATTATGTTTAGCAGTCAATCTCTCCATGTGACTCTACTAGTCATGTTGCTCTTCAACCTCACTACTAGATCCCCAAGTACTATAGAACTTCTTCTTCTAGGGGTAATTCTTCACATATGTACTATCCTTCTCATCTGTCTACATCTCTTCCACCCTTAGCTCCGTTACCACTTGCTCCAACTATGCAGGGTGAGCTTCCTACCCAGCCGCAGCAACGTAACGCTACAAGGGCTATCAATCTTCAACCTACTATTGGTTTGAACAACCAATCAAAGAAGAGATCTTTCTTTAGAACCAATAGTCCAACCAAGTCCTTACAACCACAAGCAGCTAATTATCCAAATGCCTTATCATCATTTTAATCTTCATAGCTTCCTTCAAACCAAAAACCACACTCAATGCACATTGTGATGTTAACTCACACCATCATTAATTGGATTAAAGCTGACCATATTCCTAGGAAATTTTCTAACCCTGGAAATCCTCTTATTTATTTGCAAATCACTAGAAATGAGCCTTGTAAAGCTCTTTTGGATTCAAGTTCTAGTGTTAATTTGAAGTCCCAAGAAATGTATAAAGCTTGGAACCTGCCTCCACTAAAGAAGAGTAACATTCGTTTAGAGTTGATCAACTAGTCCATCATTGTTTCATTGGGACTAGTGGAGGACATTGTCACTACTATTTGTGGGTGGTCGTATCTAGCTAATTTCCTAGTGATCCAAGTCAACAAGTGAAAGGGAAACTTCCCAATCATAATGGGAAGAGCATGGCTAAGTATGATTGATGCATGCCTAGAAATACATGATCTTTCCTTAGAGATATTAAAAGAAAATGCATTTGAGAAGATCGAGAAGAAGAAAGTTCCATGCATTGCATACAGTGACACAGGGTGAAACTGCATGCAGAATTCCTGGTTTGTACAATACTCAACATTGCTTGCATGCAACTAGTATGCACAAGTATCTGATATACAAAGATGCCTGTATGTAGCAGCCACAAGATAGGAAGGCACCTAGTGGCTAATAGCTGACCTAGAGAGCAATTCAACTTTATGCATGGAACTAATCAAGAGCTTGACTTATGCTTATATCGATAGCATAGATGCATTAGAGCAAGTCCATCACCAACTTCCAAGTACTGACACTGAAGATATCAACTGGGGGAAGTTGAAAATCCCTAATGAGTTTAAGCAAGAGCCCCTTGAATTAAAATCATTGCTCATCGGTATGGAATATGCATTTCTCATGAATGGAAAATCAATAATATTTAATGCTAAGCTTTCTCCTCAACAAAAACAAGGATTGCTGAAGATGGTAAAAAAATGTTCAAAAGCATTTGATTGGTCATATCTCGAATTAACTAGAATAGATCCTAGGATATGCCAACATAAAATTTACACTAACCCCTCTATGAAGCTTTGACGGCAACCGCAAAGACAACTAAACTCAAAGCTTAAGTAAGTAGTTAAGGAAGAAATTGAACAACTTCTAAAGGCCAAGTACATCTACCCCATTGCTGATAGTGAATGGGTTAGTCCATTAGTCATTGTGCCTAAAAAAGATCATAAATGGAGGGTGTGTATAGACTTTAGGCTATTAAACATGGCAACATTTAAAGATCATTTCCCATTGTCATTCATTGACCAAGTCTTAGATATCATTGCAAGGCATTGTTATTATAGTCTTCTATATGGTTACAATGGGTACAATCAAATCCAAATAGCATTAGAAGACTAAGCCAAAACTACATTTACAAGTCCTTGGGGGACATTTTCATATATGTAGATGCCATTTAGCTTATGCAATGCTCTAGCAACATTTCAACATTTGATTCTTAGTATATTTTAGCAACAAATAGGGAATGGTATGGAGGTTTTTATGGACAGCCCTGCTCATTATTTTGGATCTCCTCCTTCTAACTCATACATGGGGGAGATGGCCACCAATGCTAATTATTCTAAGCCCTCAGTTTCTTTTATCTTTTTTTTTTACACATTTTTCATTTTTACTTTTTTACACCATTTTAAACATTTTTACTATTTCTTTATCTATTACATTTTGTTTGATTTATTCTCACTCATCACATAATAAGTGCTCATGATGGTGGGTTGTACTATAATGGTGTTGATTGCTAATGTTTGGTTTTTACCTTTGACTTTTAATTTTGATGCTAAGATATGGTTTCTTTTGATAAAATAGGCAATGAGTCCACGTCATCCATTCATCCATTCAACTCTATGGTCTCCCTTTATTTTGAAAATGTACTGCTCCTTTTTCTAATCAAACCTATTAATGAATTTGTGTTTTGGTATTCTTCAAACCAAGAAAAGGTTCAAATGGATTAAAAAGGGTGTGACTTCAAGGGGATTCAACGCATTTTTACTGCCTATTTTCTTGGGTACTTGGATGTTTTTCATAGGGTTTTTTCCATTTCACCATCGAACACCACCAAGAAGTTGACCTGGTCAAATAAGTCTCTGCATGGTGTGGTTTGCATCGAAAAAGCCAAAAAATGCAAAAATTAAAAAAAAAACAAATTGGTGGGAATTCAACGCATACTCCTTACACATAATAAAGAAATATGGATTACAAGCACTGGTTATGTCACTAGAAAGACATGTTACCCATGCCTGAAGGCTCCCTCTAACTAAGGCCCTTTCTCACTTCCTACTTCTCTATTCTTCTCTTTTTTGGATGGTGGTTGCTCTGTGGAAGCATTCTTGTTGCTTTAGAAGGATGGGTTGGTTAAGTGTGTTAATGTGAGGTCACTAAATGTGGTTACTTTTAATCTAGATTTGGACTAGATTTTATTAAGTCACCGTAACCACATAATACACAAGGGACTTTACATAACCTTGATTTTGGGATTCCGTTCCATTCTCTCTTCTCTTTCGGTATTGCTTCTCGTATTCTACCTCATTGCCGATTTTATGATTAGCCTATATCTTGGTCAATGAATTGTTATTCTTTGGTAAATTCTTGTGGGTGAATTCTAAACTATTGTTTCCATATGTCATTCCTAGAGCCTATGGACTCTTTGGTTTGTGGATTTGTCAGGGCATAAAGGGCATGAGCCTACTTTGGGGAGGATCCACTGGCATTCCTTTTTGGTGCAATTGTTAAGTTCTTTCCCTTAAACATATCTTGCAATCAACTATTTCTTATTTCATCCCATCCATGACATCTATTTTTTTCTCTTCCCTTCTATGCATTTTTATTGGCTTTACCATTGTTATTTCTCTTATCTTCCTTTTTCTTTCATTTTCCATCGTATTGCTACTAGAGTTCATTCTTAGTCATGAGGGCCTATTGCAACTTTTTCCATTCCATTACTTATCTCACCCCTATACCTTGGGTAGTTATCAGTTACAAACCTCTAACCCAGTATCTGTCATATCCATAACCTAGCCAATGTGCTTCATATTGAGGCAAGGTATTAGCAGCATTATATCTTATCTATCCTTTCTAATTTGTGATTGTGTTGTGTGTGCAGATGGTGATCACATGAACAATGGACTAGGATAGGATGGAGCACTCAAGATGGATTGGAGCAAGAGCATTTACACAAGGAACATGCTTTGTCATTTAGCCATGGACAAACAACGGTGTGCACATTTTTTGACATCGGTAGCAACGTGCCTCATTTTCTTTTCTCTCTCTCTCTTTAAGCTATCAAATAAGGGTCTGGATGTCATCTATGTATAGTGTTCACCACAATGGTTATGAATACCAATGCTATAATACATTTTTCAATCCATTCACTAGGCACTTTGAGTCTGTCATTACATGTCACCGTTAGTTTTTGTTTAGTCAATAATCCCATACCTTCTCAATATTTTGTAAGGAACTCAAGGATAATTTTTCATTCCATCATGGGGGTATGATGAGTCACCAAATAAGTGACCTAATATCGGACCCCCGATATCGGATATGCAATATTGGATCAACCAAGTGACATCAAATCCTCGACATTAGACACACGATGTTAGAGCTTGTCTTGTTGTTTATAAATAAGAGATAGGGCACTTGGTCTTGCATAATATTTTTTTAGTCCTTTAGTTGAACTCTTGCAGTTTTTCTCTTCCAGAGTTAGAATTATTACTGAGTTCCCACAATAGGAGTCATAGAGTAAATGGATCTTTATTCAAGCATTATGTACCTGAGCACACCTTGTGTCTGGAAATAAAGATGAACTTTGTGATAAACCTTGCAACATTCATAATAGCTTTACTATTGCATTTAATGTTATTTACTATTATTTAATGCTCTCATTAGTTAATCAATGTTATTTCTATAGAATTATTAATTATTAATGAATTAGCACACTCAACATGACCACTTCAAGCATACATGGAACACTTGATAACCCAATAATGACTAGCATTTGGTAATCCCAGTAGTGTTACATTGGTTCAGGATGTGTCTAGAGAGTGGGAATGGATGCTGGTGTTAGGATTTGATTAACATTAGAGGTACAAAAATCCATTAGTTAACTAAACCTTTTCATTACACACACTTAGGAGACCAAGATAGAAAATATAAAAAAAAACATAAAAGATCATATACCTCGAGTTTACTTAACCATACAATTGTGCCTTATAAGTAAGCTTGGGAAGACAATGACTACATAACTCATACTTGTTCTGTGTAGGTGCATAAGCACTTAATCCTTGAAGTTTGACTAGATCACATGTGAATGCTCGTATTCATATGGTTAGGCATAGGTATACCTTACCACTCATCACCACCCAACACTTTGAAATTTCTTGTCATTTGCTTCAAAACAAGAGGTGATTTTTTGTAATTTTTTAGAGCCCAAAATCTTCCAAAGCCCATAACTTTCACATAATTTATCTAAATCACTTTGTTCTTTAATCCAATAGCTACCAAAGATAAGCTCTTAGTTGTGGGGGCCACAAACCTTAAGGTTTCTGATTAAAATTTTTTCAAAATTTTTCTAACTTTCCCAAAGTGTTAATGAATAAAATAATATTAAATCATCATTTTTTGAGAGTTTAACCCTTCTGAAAAACTTTAATAAATCTAAAATTATTTATTAATATTAAAATAATTAACTAGGCCATGATGACAACTTATCCAAGTGTAACTACCGTAAGAGATAAGGTATTCCCAATGTTTCAAAGTTACACATTAAGAGCTAATCCTTGGTGATGTTGTGAGTACAGATGAAACTTAGACCAAAATTCCTGTAGGAAGGAGAACCATCACAACCAAAGGACAAATGACCCATAACTAGAAGGGGCCAAGAAGAATAAGCCTAGGAGTAGACAATAGGCATTCATGCAATGGGACCTCTTCAAGAGGAGCCCAAAGTGGAATTTTTTTGATAGATTCCTAAAGGAGAGGTTGTGAATAAACAATCCCAAAGAAGAGAGGTAGCAAGGCCCATACCAAGACTTGAGGTCACATTAACACAAGCTTTCCTAGATATAATCAAGCCTTGTGATGTTCAACACTTAATTCTCCAAGAACTAAACTTTGGACCATTCTTGGAAAATGCTCCATTAGAAGTCAAGACACAATTGCAAAGATCTCCCATATGGCTGATCATACTACTAGTGGGAACTAATACATGGGAGAGATATATCTCTTCTATAATAAAAAAAAAATGTAGGAGCCACTATGAGAATTAAGGACATTTGGGTGTCTTGATAAAAGCTATTGCACAAGCTCTTAGTTTGCCTGATTCTGGCATCCATCTAGTAGAAATATTAATGCAAGTAGACCCTAATGCAAAAAGGAAGTGGACCCAATGGTGTTATGGGGTTAACTATAAGGAGTTTGGCATGCTCACACTGGTGCACCGTATAGACTTCAAGATAGTGGCCTATCACCTCAATTCGATGATGAGGCCTAGCAAGGTGACAACCTTCTCTACCCACGCCTATGCTACTCTAAGTGGGAAATTCCTTGTTAACCTTCAATAATTTATCTATCTAGAGATAGAGAAGTGCTTAAAGGAGAATGAACATGAAAGAAAAACCTTGTCATTTCCATGCCTTATCAAAAAATTCTGTAAAAGGACAAGGATAGTGCACTACGCCAATGATACAATCAGACATACTTCCATCACCTCCTGGTCGAAGATGATGAAGGATCCCCTACTATGTCAAAAAAAGAGAAGTAGCCACCACCTCGACCACCCGCTCAAGAAAAAACATCAAAGGCCCATACAACCATTAAGCGCTAGTGTGAAATCCAAGAATAGATCTTGCATGAGTAAGACTAGCAAGTAAGAACAAGTGATGGGGATCCATCTATGTACCATCCTACAATGAGTCACCTCAATGAGGTGGCTTGAATGATCAACTAGATGGAGAGAGGTGGACCATTAGTCTCAACCCAAAGGAAACAGTTACCCACAAGGTCAAATCCTAGTGCCCAAGAGATGACGATGTCTCTCTCACAATAATAAAAATTCCAAGAAATCCTTGGGAATGCTACTATGTTTTTAGTGTGCTTGGAGGAGGATGAAGGGAAAACTATATTAGTGATGCAACATGAAGGTAGGAGATAGCATCATAAGTGATTGTTGATAGAATCACTGAAGCTTTAAACACATCTACGATGCCTATGCTAGATTTTTTAGTACTTAGAGATGTGCAGACATTTTCATGAACTATTAGCAAAAGATTGAGTGTAGTCCAGCATGATGAGTTGCTAGGCCAATTGGTGGAAACTGGACAACTAATTCTAGATACCTTTGATTTTCTAGATAATATCACTGTAATCCAATTGGAGCTGCTTGAAGTAAAGAACAAGTACATCATTTTAGAAGGGCAAATTAAAATGGCTTAGGCACAAAACCATCGCTTGACCATGGAGGTTGTTGAATTAAGAACCCATCTTGCTGATCCCACACTCCTCAACCTTGCATTAACAAGGATCAAGATTTTTAACAAATTTAGGATAGACATAAACAAGTTGAGGTGGAAATGGTGATGGACATCTTTGACCAGTTTGTGGCCAAGACCAAAAGATATTTAGTTCAAAAGGACTTGATGCAAATGCACCAAGAGAATGAGATTCTGATCATAGAAAATCATTACCTATAAAATGTTGATGTGTAGAAACAAGAAATGTAAGAATTCATCCATCAATAGCAGGAGTAGCTAGCCAAAGTGAACATTGAGCTTAGAAGATTGGTAGTCAAGAATAGAAATCTCTCTATGAAGGAAGTCTATGCCTTATGTCAAAAATCTACGATCAAAATTATCATAAAAAATATACCCTATCCTTGGGATCTGCCCATTCTAGCCCATATTCGCAAAGCTGCATGGATAGTGTATGATCCCAAGAGTAAGGAGGAGAAGATAAAAGCATTATTGGATGCTTTCCATCTTTCACCAAAATTTACAACAACAACAGGATAGCTAGAACAGCCTCAACCACCACGTGCACCTAAAGTAAAAGAAGGTTCCTTAGTACCTCAGGAGCCTTTACCACCTAAGACCATTTAATCTTCTCCATCATTTTCACACCATTAGAGAAGAATTTTTTCATCAAATTTTGTTCTAGTGTTTAATTTTATAGTCCTGAACACCAAATTTTTTTTAATGATTGTATATCCATACACTCAGGCACTTAGTATCTGTTTGTTTTTATTTATGTTTGTTGTATGTCTATCATTAGTCAATAATTCCATATCTTTCCAAATTTGTAAAGAACTTGAGAAAAAGTTTTCATTCAATCATGGGGGTATGATAAATCATGGATTGGCTATGTTAACTAGACCCCATCAACTAGGCCCTATTGACTAGGCCTCATCGACTAGGCCCCATCGACACAAGATTTAATGTGTTGATGTGGCCTTGTCAACACGGTGTCTATTTTCACCTATAAATATGCACATGTCTTGTCATAGTTGTAGTAGAGCTCTTGTAGTTTTGTCATTTGGAAGTTAGAATATTTTTCTAAGTGCTTGTAGTAGGAGTAAAGAGTGTACTGATCTTTATTCAAGCACTGTTGTACCTGAGCATAGTAATGTGTGTGGAAATAAAGATGAGCTTTTTGATAAACCTTGCAGAAATTGGAAATAGATTAATTATTTATTTATGCATTTAATTTTTTATGTGATTTCCTTTAATGATTTAAGTAATTAAATAATTAATTAGGCTAAACTAAGCTACATTAATTAGTGATTAATTAAGCACATAACTACAACCACTTTGAGCATATGCTTGATGCTTGGTAATCCTAGTAACACTTAATGTTTTGTAACCCAGTAGTGCTAAACATGTTCAAGATGTCTACAGAAAGTGGGAATGAATGATTATGTTAAGATTAGTTAGGTGTAGTTAGTTAGATTAAATTAGCAATTAAATTACTTCATTTTTTTCATCCTTTATTTTAAGCACACAAAACATAAAACATAAAAATAATAAAAATCATATGCCTCAATTACACTTAACCATACCTTTGTACATGACATGTGTAATTGGGAAGATAATCAATAACTGTTAGGGTAAGTTCACTTCCTAGAAACTAGTGTATTAGAAGACATAGAATCCATAGAATTCAACTAAATCACACATGAATGCTTAGTGATTCGTATGATTGAACATAGGGGTATTCATCACTTATCAATAGGATTTGAAAATTGACATCCTTTCAAATCAAATAAAATGTAGACATCATTTTGTAAAGACTAAACCACTAGAAAAGGATCCTTCTAGTTGGGAAAAAATATTATATCTCTAAATTTTAGAGAATGGTGAAGAACTAAATCACCTTCATGAATTTCTCTGATTCTAATGTATTTAGAATGGTGACATTAAATGTCTTCTTGATATCCATAAAGGTGTTGAAGAGTAACTTGACATTATTCTTTGAGAAGATCCAACTTGACCCATCATAGACTATTATTATCTTGATCTAAACACCAATCATGCATAGTAATACAAAGAGATAAAATATGAAGCTCAACTAGTAAGATTACTTTAGAACCATGGGTTAAAAGATATGGGGTATGACCAGTGGTTGTACAAAGGGTAGCATGATAGCCCCAAAGAGCATGGGATAATTACATGCACCAATTACATTAGATTTTATTAATAACGGTATAAAGAAAATGGATGAAATTCATATTAGTGGATTTAGCTTAACCATTGGATTAAGGGTAGTAAGGTAATGAAAATGATTGGGTAATGTCATACATAGAACAAAAGTTAGCTACCTCTTTACTTTTGAATTGAGATCCATTGTTAATTATAATTTGGAGAGGTACACCAAAGCAAATCATGATATGGTTAAGAATGAGTGAAAAATGAAGTGGGATTTGGTAGAACACAAAGGAACAACTTCTACTCACTTAATAAAACATTCTATAGTAGTTAAAATAAATTGGTTACTTACAAATGAAGGAGGAGTAATAGTATTAATAAGATCTAGGCCCCATTTTTTAAAAAACCATGTAATCTAAGACATATTAAGTTATTATGTAGAATGATAAATAAGCATCTTTAGCTAATATTGGTCACCAATAGCCTAAAGAGATAATAGAAGTAGTCAAAGATCATGATCCTAAGTGTCCAGCATAAACTTTTGAATGAACTTGATCAAGGACTATCTTAAACTTAGCTAGATTAAGACAATGTAGAAGAACACCTATAGTAGAAACTCAACATAAGATATCATGATTCACTAATCAAAATTTTTAGCTATGTTTGTGTAAAGTATCCTATTTAGTAGGTGTCAAATGATTAGAAATTTTTCTAGTGATGCAATAATGAAGAAGGTTAGTGTTTTATTATTTTTCATTATTTGTATTAATATCATTGACTAAAATATTAGAAGATTGTATGATAGACATTAAAAAAATAGATTATACAAGTTGATCTTGTATGGTAGATGAATCATCATGAATTGTAAATGTTATCAAAGCATCAACTAGGATGTTTTGAGAACGCAAAATATAACTCAAGGTATAAGCAACAAAAGAGGTAATGAGTTTCTTAGCCATCTCTAGAAATAGAACAATGTGATAAGTGTTAGAGTCATATTCATGATTAACATGATTTATAATAAGCTAAGAGTCACCATAAAAAATAATGATTGTGACTTGGTTCTGTAAGACTAGCAAGAGACTACATATTAGAGCATCATATTCAGCTACATTGTTAGTACATAAAAATTAGATATGTAACCTCTATAGAGGATTTATTTAGTAGATAGCATAAGAACATAGGCTACACTAGATCTAAAGAAAGTGTTAGCTCCATCAAAATAAAGGATACCATTTGAATTCTTCATGTCATTATGTAAGCTATGAAAAACATTAATAGATTTAGAAGAGATAAGATCAGTGATAGTTGGACCTTTGATAGAGTGTTAAGATTAAAAAAGAAAGATTAAACATAATAAGAATAGTTTTCTAATGAGCTAAGTGATGACTATTAAAAGGGTTATTAGCATATGTCTTAAGAATGTTATCTTTGCATACAAAAAATACTTTAGCATTTAAAAGATAATCTATCCACTTTTTAAGAGCGAAGACAAGATTTAGAAAATATTTTTCAATGTCAGAATATCTAGTCTTGTAGTATAACGAAGAATGAGATATGTAATATATTGGAAGATCAACTTGAGCTTCTTGTCTTTGAGAAAGCATGACTAATAGAAAATGGATAGACTTAAAGAGGTAGAGAAAATAGGGTTTGTTAATTGTAGAGCATCCAGGATGGGAAGAATAGTTAGAACTTCTTTAATAAAATCAAAGGCTTTTGACATTTCTCATCCTAGACTAGAATGTTGGATTTGTGAAGTAAATATGTTATAGGATGAAGATTATCATTGAGATTAGCAATAAAGTGGTAAATGGATTGAAGATGACTTTATAGAATGTGCATATCTTGGATTTTCCTAGGTGATGAAAGATTGATAATAGCCTCAACCTTATCAAGATTAACTGCTAAACCATCTTGAGATACAAGATAATCCAATATCTTATTCATAAGAACCCCAAAGATTCATTTCTTAGGCTTAATATGAAGGTTAAACTTGTCACATATGGTTAAGACTTGGTCTAAGTCAAGTATGATTAGATGCTAAAGTAGATTTGATAGTCAAATTGTTAACATAGTCATTGAATATCTTAAAATCGCATCACTAAAGATAAAATTCATAGCTTATTAGTAAGTAGCTTCAACATTCTTATGTCCAAAAGGCATTTTAATGTATCAAAATGTTTTCCAAGTTATGAAAGTAGCATATTGCTAGTGCTCTAGATTTATTTGGATTTGATTGTAATAAAAAGCCCATCCATAAAGGGTAAGGAAGCATGACTAACTATTGAGTCTATAAGTTGATTGATATTTGCTAGAGTAAAATTATATTTAAGTGTAATCTTGTTGAGGTCTTAAAAGTCAATGCATATGTGAATACCACCATTTTTCTTGGAAACAACAACATTATTGGAAATCAAATCAGAATAGTCAATGGGATGGATAAACCTAGCATTATAAATCTTGGTAATTTTCTATTTTATAGCAAAGAGCTATAGCTAGAAAAATTTTCCTAATCTTTTACTTAATAGGTTTAGAACCTTCTTTCAATAATGTGTTATACTAATCTTGGATCTAGACTAGACATATCACTATAAATCCAAGCAAAGAAAACTAAATTCTTTTGTAAAATTTCTAAGATAGCTTCTCAAGAATTTTGGGAGAGAAGAGCACTAAGTTGAAGCATCTTTTTTTCATCTTTGTTGTTTAATATAGGTAGGTTAATTAAGTGATCATTCATCAAAGAGGGCTCCTAATTGAGGAGATAGAGATACAACTAGGAAAGTAATTCATCCTTAGTAATATCTAGAGAAACTATAAGAGAAACACGTTTATCAAGCTTAATTCAAAGTCAATGAAAGATAGGTCTAGGATTTGACATACTTGGTCTATAGGACAATCAAAGACCAAAGACTAAATTAAAGATAATGGATAGGGAACCATGTTCACCTTGATTAGAATTAGAGAAGTTAGAGTTTAGAAAATGTTTGAAAAAGAAATGACATGAAATGTCAAAACAAGACAAAAACAAAACATTGCATGTCTAAAGTTAAAAAATTTTCAAAAGTTATTTCATCAAGCCATGTAAGGCTAGAAGAAGAAGAGTTTACCATGAAATCTTTCATTTACAATAGAGAAACTTAGAGAATGATATGACAATAGAGTTAGAAGAGATAAAAGTAGAAAATGATAAAGTAAGGAGCAATGGCAAGTGGTAGTAGTAGCATACAGTGGTCCAAGGATGTGACCAACAATAATAAGGGACAACCACAAACCTACATACTTCATCCTAGAACTCATATGTAAGTAACATGAACCCTAGTTAGGAATTTTTAGCTTGAGTTAAGCATTGTTTTGCAAACAATACTATAGTGGTGAATTTGATTTCTTGATTTCTACTAGATTTTTAGAAGCAAGAATGTTATTCTAATTTTATGTTGAAAAAATCCATGTAAATTACATAACTTTTAAAGTAAAAGATTTGTGTTTTAAGTTTGGATTTATTCAATTTTGTTAATGGATTTAAGAACTCATGTATAGTATCTTGGTTTTTATGGGTTTTGCTAATAAAATTCAAATTTCTAAGCTAAAGACATGCATGTGAGAAGAATTTCTAATAAAATGTTACTAAAAATTTTATTAGAAATATTTTAGAAGAATTTTGGTAATTTTTTATGTGTATTTCAAAGAAAATGAGGATTATTGAGGATGTAAAGAACATAATGTTTGGAAGAATACAATAAGGAGAGTTTTAATGTGGGATACATAAGAAAAATGTAGAAAGAAATTATGTGAAGTATAAGTTAGATTGTAAGTTAGAAATTAATGTTTGACATTAAATGAAGTTTAATGCAAGACCTGATATGAGATGTTAGAAAGGAAAAGGTAACTTTGATGTGATGCATCAAAACAAATTGACATACAAGGCTACAATTTTAATATAAAAATAACATTAATGTTTGTAGGGATTCTATAGCCCTAGGCTCTTAGTAATCATGCCTATTCCTTTTGCTTATTGATGAAAGGATTGTTCTTGAGAATAAATGAAGAAAGGTAGGGTCAATCTAATGTAGACCCTTATTTAATGATGCTTCCTTGGTGCCTTAGAAGTTATGGGCTTGTCAAGGGGTAGCTAAATTTTTGAAGTTTAGTATCTACCATTTTCATGTGATTATCTAGACTAGCTTGGAAGAAGAGATTATGTTAAGGGCCTTAGAGGAGATACTGCCTAGATTCCCAAATAACTTAACAAAGATTATCTATGAGAACTAGTTAGAGATTGAAGAATTATCTAATGATGTCCTAGGTTATAGGAAACATTTGGACAAGTTATGAGAGAGAAGAAAATATTAGTAGTTTAGTGTTGAAAGCACATTGCTACTAGAAGCACAAACTTTTGAAGCAATGTTGAGCTTACTAGGTTTGCAGATTTTTGTAAAAAGATAAGTTAAGTTTAAATAATTAGTAGAAATCTAGCCTATTATTGTCAAAACTACCTATGATGTGGATGTATAGGTTTACGGATCCAAACATATAAGGTCTAGATTCTTTAAAATTTTTGCGACATTTATTGCAACACCTATCCTAGCACTATAACTAGTAACAACAAGTAATGTTATATTTAAAGCCCAATATGAAGGGTTAAGATTTCATAAAATTGGAGTGAATATGAAAGCATGGAATGGCTTTACCTATTATGAAGTGAAACATATGGAGAGAATGCAAAATGGCCCAAGAAATCAAGGATCATTCTTAATCCAAAACATAACCTTTTATGCCTAAGTTTTTGTTAGGAAAAAAAAAACGAAAAATTGTAATACTATACTAACCATTGCATGATGATTATTGCAGTCCAAGTCTTGATGATATTAAGTTCATCAAGGTGATTGGTCTTGCAGAATAATTTGAAGTTAGATCTATGAATGAAGCACAAAGTATGCAAAAGTTCTTATGTAAAAGACAAATAATTAATGCTAGAGGATTTGATAGAAGATATGGGAAAGAATTTAAATTTACTTTCTTTAGAAGTACATAAGTATGATTTAACATTATTAAAAGATAGTGAAGTCTTCTAGCTATTTATCTTTCATCTCTCAACTTACAAAGGTAACTTTCATGTTTTTTTCTAAAGAATTTTTCTAATTTTTATTAATAAAAAAAATAAGCAAACCCTTCATTTTCTTATCTTGGTGTTCAGTAGATCTTGGGGCAAGTAGTCAAGAACCAATAATGGACCTAACTCTAATGCAAGTGGATAGTGACAATGAGAATGAAAAAGCTAACGCGTCATTTCTATCTTCGGCGACAATGCTGGATATGCTTCTACGCAGAACTCAAGCCCTCCTCTTGCTGCTGCTCCGTGCACTATTTTCACGTTCTATCATCTCGGCCATTACAAAATTATTTTCACGCCGAATTTACCCAAGGATGGTTTAAAAAATTTCATGGTCTTATAATATATTTCCTCAAATTAACATTCATTGGAACTAATTATAATACCCATGTTAAGAACAAGATTTACAATGGTCGATCTATAAATAAGGATCTTCTAATTATAAGGATGGTTAATTATCATAAAATATATACCTCAGTGATTTTGTACATTGATCATTTCTGTTGTATTACAACATGTTTATGATCATTAAATAAAGCATTCCATGGTCTTATAATATTTCTATCCGTTATGTTTAAATCATCGTTGTAGCAGAAGACGACTGGCGATCACTAGCTTAGTTATATATATTTATAATATATATCTATAAATTGGCCGATAGAATCTTATAAGATTACAAGTAAGAAGTTCTTTGAGTAAAAAATTCCACGACTTCTGGACGAAGAACAAGATTTAAAAACCCAAATTTTCACGTCTTCTGGACGAAGAACAAGATTTCTATACCTTATTTTTCCTAAGGATGGGTTTTCTGAAAAAAAAAATTCCATAAATTAGTGTATGCTCTTACCCTAGGCCGAATTTGTTATTAGCAAAAACTGTGAAGAGGGTGGGCCACGGCTCAAACAGATCTGCTGGCTCTGTCAAATCGACGAACCAAACAATGCTTAGCAAAAACTGTGCCATTGCCTCCCCCAATATCCAGACCAATTCTGATTGTTGAAGCTCCATCCTTAGTTTTCTTCAGAGCTAGAACTTCATCAATGGAGAGATCCATGGCGGATAGAGAATGCGTCCATCTTGTGCTCTCCCTGCCCTGCAAATCAAAACAGTCCTTGCAGTC
>MNCI01009650.1:833701-857015 GCA_015680685.1 Gnetum montanum | reverse complement strand
AACGTTCCAATGTACCATTCCATTCCCTTTTCTTCATAACCACCAAATTTTTAATTGCTAAATTCACATCCTTATCATTAAGCATGTCTCTGAAATTAATGAAATTACCTAGGATATCTTCATACTGGCCCATGTCCTCATTTTACACCATTAATTTCAAGAAAATCCTTAAAAAATTGGTATTTTCCATGTGTCCCATATCACTGGAGATGAGATATTGTGTATGCGATATCGCATCCCATGTGATATCGCGTACGCGATATCGTGTCCTATTTTTCTATAAATAGGAACCCCCACCGCAACACTTAGCATCATTTTGCCATTTACGTGGGGGGAATTTTTGAAAATTTTCTCTACAACTTGCGATTGCGTGACCCTCACTCTTTCACTTATATCTCACGCACTGGTGCTCCAATTTTACTTTTGTTTGAACCTGCTTGAACCCGGAGTGTTCAGTTTAGTCGTGGGGGAGGGACACTTGCCGAAAAGTGCCTAAATTTTTTCAAAATTATTCATCACCCAAAGGACATCAATTAGGGTAATTAATATTAACACTTAGAAAAATTGTGCCAAAAATCATATGACCTTAAGTATACTGGGAGATTAAAATGAAATCCACCTAAGTCATAGGACCCATTATTATAATTTTTGGGCACAATCACATGATAACATAAGATCTTTAATTAAAGGCATGTAGTAAGGTATAACTTAACTTTGAAAACAACCTTACTAACATTTGGCCCATGTGATTGCAGATGGCCCCGAAACGTGCTCAGCGAGAGAGTCCTGCTCAAGGTGAAGTGAAACAACCTCAGAGAGGTGGAAGATGGGTCCTTGCCAGACAACATGTAGAATAGGAGATGCAATCATTTAGCATCCATCAAGAAGAACCTCCTACAGGATGGTCCAGGCAAGCAGAAAGAGGAGCTGCTGCTACGCCTGAACCGGGACAACAACTCACGTTGCCCTCGGAATGTTTTTAGGCTATCCATACGAAGTCCACAATTACTGTGGTGATCGTGGAGCTTAACTTCGAACCTTTTGCAAAGTTTGCTCCTGAGGCTGTTAGGGATCACCTTAAAGGATCTCCCTTATGGCCTATCCTCTCTGAGTGCGGTGCCTGGTACTTAGGTGAAACATACCTGTTCTGGCACAATAAGGAGCAAGGCACCACAGTTAACATTTGTGGTGTGAGGGTTGACTTTTTTGCACAGGCGATTTCAGAAGTGTTAAGCCTTTTGAATTCAGGCCCCCATATTGCTCAGTTATCTACTCGATCAGACCCTGATGTGCGAAAGGATTGGTTAGAGAAGGCTTATGATAGAGATAAAGCTTTTGGTGAGCTGACGAGGGAAGAGTGGATTTATTTCAAAATTGGAACCTATCACCTCTTCCCCACAAAAGGTTTGAAAAGAATATCAACATATGCGGTGAGAGGATGTGCAGTGTTGATGGAAAAGGTTAATGCCAACCTTCCCCATCTATATTTTATGGAGATCCTAAGGTGATTCGAAGAATGGAAGTCAAGGAAGAAGGCGTTGCCTTTTCCCTGCCTTATCAAAAAACTATGCCGACGGGCTGGTATTCGGGGATACACAAATGACGTCCTCCAAAAGGCCCAAAATGCTTCTTATGCTGAGTTATTAAAGGCGCCAGCTCCAAGAAAGAGCCCTGGCGAAGAGCTGGGACTAGATGAAGAAGAAGAATAGATGATTGGATCACCTGCAACTCAACTTGTAGGACCCAGTCAGCCTCCAGCCATAGGTCCCAGCCAACAACAAGAAGTAGGATCTAGCACAGGCCAAGATTAGCTGCCACCGTTGCAAGACTACAGACCGTCGATGAGTCATCTTAGGGCCATTGTCGAGATGGTTAGTTGGGGAAGTCGTGATGATGCAAATCTCTTGCATGTCATCGATGATGTCGACCAGCCTACTATTTTGTTAGATCTCACAAGGGGAGAATTATCCATCCAAATAGGAGGAGGGGAGAGCAGATGGTCACAACAGATCTTAGGAAACCTGGCATCTCTTCAAATGCAGTTAGAGACTAGTGAAGGGGCCACTATGATGGTCATGCAACACCAGGATGCCATGGAAGCTGCTGAAGTGGTCACTAACCACATCAAAGAATCTTTCAATGTACCTGTTGTGCCACCGGTAGATATTTCAGGAGCACGAGATGCTCAAACTCTTGCCAGAACCTCAATGACTCCTGCAGAACATGAGGATGCACTGGATAGATTGCTTCAAAAAGGACAAGTTTTGATGTCTCTGTTTGACATCCCCCAGGATGTAATAGCAATTCAATCAGACCTTATTTCCACAAGGGGAAAGTTGGTCATATCCGAAGTAAGGGTAGAGCATGCTGAAGCTGAAGTGCAAAAACTGCAAGAGCAGCTCGTAGCCTTGCAAGCAGCACAATGGGATCCTTTTCAATTTGTTCCCGTAAACCAGGTAGACAATTTCAAAATTGAGCAATTAACAAAACTAATTGTAGAAAATAAGAAGGTGGTAGAAGAAAAGGAGACGGCCACTTGGGATGCCTCCGCAGCTCAAGTGCAAACTCATGTGCATCTTAAGGCACTCAGGGCCTTAGAAGCAGAAAGTAGGCAGTTGGTTGCAGATAAACTTTGGTTAACTTTTGTGGAGAAATAAAAGAATGTTCTTGATGAACACTTTCATCAGTTACGAGAATAGTTCATTCGGGTCAACTGAGATGTAAGCTATTTAGCTAGAGAAAATCGAACCCTCTCAATGGAGGAGGTACACGCTGTTCGACAAAAATCAGCCATTGAGATCAGCGCATGGTAGAATGAGGCTAAATGACACAAGAAGCTAAAGGAGCATTTCCGTGATCATGTGGGGATGTACAAACAAATCCTGGAGAAGGAGATCCATATGACCAAGGCTCAAATCAACAACATCAGTGCTCAGCACATTGATTGGAGGGCCATATTAGACACTTACACCTTCACCCACCAAGCGGAAATTAAGAACCGGGACCTGCAGATCCAAGATTTGACAGAGTACATGAAGTTGGCAAACCTTAGATATGCCAACCTAGCCATGTTAACAGCAAGACGCCTAAGGTCAGAGCTCGAGCAGTAGGTAGCTTCCACCCATATCAAATATGAAGCAGAATTTGCAGAGCACAAGAAGCTGGCTGAGAAACTAGATGTCGTAAATTCTGAACTTGCGGTGGTAAAAGAAAGCTACCAGGGATAAAAAGATGTTGCAACCAACTTGGCTCGATGGCTAACAGAGCTTCACGAATACAAAGACAATGCCAGAGCCTATGAAGACGAATGATGGGTGTTCGCGGCATGGTATGTCAAAGCTAATTAGATGTTCCCGCAACTACTCTGTCCGTGGGAGGTGACGACTCCATCAAACATCGAAAAATTAGCATGGATGGCACAAGATCCTCGGACTGAAGAGGAGAAGCTCTAGGCCATTCTTCAGGGTTGTCAACCTTCCAAGCTTAGAGCACGTGACAAGGGGAAAGCACCCATGCAGGAGCCACCACCACCAGGAACTACATGAGTTCCACATTTTTATAGTTGTAGTAATTTTTCTCTATGTTGTGTCTTCCCACACTACAACATTAGTCCATTTCTTTTTCCAGTTAATAATCCCATACCTATCCACTATGTAATCAATGAAGCTTTTTCTTCTTGTAACTCAAGGATGAGTTTTTATTCAGTCATCGGGGTATGATGAGACGCGATTCACATAGGCCGCGATATCGCGTCCGCCGCAATATCGCATCCCCTACGATATCGCGTCTTCCCTATGATATCGCGTACGCGATATCGTAGTCCGCTGCCATATCTATAAATAAGATGCGGCTCTCCCTTGTTAAGGATCCCATTTTTAGAGTAGCGAAGCTCTGGTAGTTTGATCCCTCCAGAGTTATATTTTTTCCCGTGTCTGGCCGCAGTGTGGTGAATGTAATTGTATGATGTCTTTATTCAAGTGTGTCGTACTTGGACACGCACATGACTGGAAATAAAGATTGAGATTACTTCATCATTGCAGCATTCACTTTGTTATTTATTTATTTTTTATTTATTTAATGTTATTTACTATTTTCTCTCTCTCACCCTTAAACTCCTAGAACACAGAACCAGTTGGACTTGATTATGAGCATTTAAGTGTGACTGCTTGGTAGCCCAGTGATGTAGCTAGGATCTACGCTTGGTAACCTAGTGGCGTATTTGGGATCTGCGCTTGGTAATCCCAGTGGTGTACCTAGGATCTATGCTTTGTAGTCCTAGTGGTAGTCATGCACAAAGTCCAAGATGTGTATGATTGATCAAGGAATCAGTTGCTCGTCATACTTAGGCTAGATTAGATTTTCTTACCCTTTTCCTCCTAGCTTAGCTTAGTTAAATATTATTTTCCACTACCTTCAGGAGTAGCTTAGATTAGGAAACACATCATATACCTCATCTGGACTAAACCATACGTGACAAATGCAATACTAGTCCAGGTGGGAAGACAGCGAACTGCGACCTAAGGTTAACTATCTAGGTGCCACAACTAGTCCATCTGCGGAGTTTAACCGGATCACGCGTGCAACGCTCGTTTCGTATGGTTGAGTGTAGGGGTACCTTGCCACTCATCAGCTAGAAGATGTAAAAAGAACAATACTCTAAGACATATAGCTAACATGATAGTTAGGAGACTTCAAAAGAACAATACCTTAAGTATGATTCAAATTAACAACATCTTATTTGCAAATCTTTATTAGTGAGTTAACTAACCACTTAAGTTATCTTTCACTAACTATGCTCTAAGCAAGTTAGCAATGCTTACCAAATTAAGTGTGATAAATTTTCTAACCAATGCCATATACTTGGGTGTATATATATGTCAAGTAAATTTGTATGTATATATTGATTTTTTATTGGAGTGATATTTGGGATAAATTGCATCCTAACCAAAATATTACATATATATACTTTTGTAAGGGGATAATGTTATAAAATTAAGATAAATCTGAAAGTAGAAACATTAAATAAAATAAACAAAAAACACACACAAAATTTACATGGGAACTGGAATGTGAGGGGAAAACCCTATAAACTAGTATAGAGTTCTTCTTTAATATAGAGAAATAATTCAAGAATATAAGTCATCCTTGATAGCTTTCATAGCTTCTTACTACCACAACCTTCAACACTTTTTCTCACTATTTTTTCTTTCATAAACATTTACCCTCATACCTTCTTCCAATTTTAACATCAATTTATAGGATAAAAACAATCTTTTTTTCTATTTTAATGCACTCACAACTTATGATAATTTATGAAATTGATAATTACATGTTAAGTATAAATTGTAAAGCTAAGAGTTGCAAAAATTAAAGACTAAGTTATTCTATTTCTTCAAGCTAAGATACACTAGTTCCAACCTACACACTTAAATTTCTACTATTTGAGGCTGCTTTATGAAAAATCTTATAAATCCCTTGCTACCAATTTTGTTAAAGAATCAACAATATTTTTTCTAGTATGAATTTTTTGCAAATAAATTATAATATCTTTAGTAAAAAGATATTTGATATCAATATGTTTTGTCTTATTATAATATATTGACTTTCTTACTAGACGTAAGGCGCTTTGACTATCATAAAAAATTTGATATGTACCCTGATTTATACTAGGAAATTGTAAAAATATACACAATCATAACATCTTCTTACTATAGATTGAAGTTTTAACATCCAACTTATTGTACTACCTTCTAAAATAAAAGCATTATCTATAATTCAACATTTAGTATCTAAATTAGCTCTAAAGTTTGCATCTACATATCATAAATATTCAAATTATTACCTTCAAAATATAACTAGGCAGACTAATTCTTCTTTAAATATCAAAGAATCCATTACATAGCAAGGTATTGGTTTCAACAATAATTGCTCTTACATCTACTAATAACACTTACTACATATGCTATATTTAGATGAGTACCTATCATAGCATACATTGAAGAATCAATAATTAGAAGTATAGCGAATATCTTTTGTTTCTTCAATTTCTTATTTTATTATAAAATAATGTCCCCTGGATAATTAGAAATCATAAGCCAAAGGAGTAATAGTTGGTGGGGGAACATCTCTTCCAATCCCCTTGTTCTTCCCTATGAATTTGTAGGTTTTGGGCTTTGTGGAGACATCTTTAAGGACAAGAAGATGTATTAGCCCAAGCGCTAAGTCTTCATAGAAGACATTTGAACCTAACAAGAGATCTTTGAGGCTTAAAAAAGACATCTTGTCTAGAGTAGAGATGTCTTAGGAAAGACATCTTTTGACAAAGAAGACATCTCAACCATGGAGGAGACATCTCTTAAAAATAGTAGATATCTCTTCTGAAAGCTGGAATTTGATACAAGATGACATAAGAATGCTAGAGATGATCCATAAAATTAGTAAACTTCTAGAATTTTCCATTCCAATTCTAAAAATAATGGAAGATGTAAGAATAGATGGGAAACAATGAACAATATTCAAGTGAAGCTTCAAGAAGGTTTCCTAGAGTTTTTTTTTCTTGTTTTCTTAATAAACATATGGATTGTTCATGCTTGTAATATAGAGAACTAAAGGAAATGATGTCAAAAATTTTATGAGTGAACCTGAGTAAGAGAAAGGAGAGCATATTAAGTGAGTGAATAGAGGTTGTAGCTCCAAGGTTAATTATGTAGACTTGTGTGTTCTAGTCTTGCTTGAGAGTTAAAATCTCATTCTAGGGTTGTGGAAGAGTCTCTCTATTAGTTGTGTCTTGCATTAAGACAACCATTTTATGATTGTAGAGCCTCATGTTGTGTAGCATCATTTGAGTGATTAGAGTGGTTTGGATGTTTTGTGGGTTGTGGAATCTTATTGTAATATTCTCTGTTGAATAATTGAAGATAGCTAGTTTTCTTTGCTTCTAGCAAAAAGTAATCATCTTTTCATAATATCTAGATATTGTATTTAAAGTTGATTTAATATTAGAGTGAACTTGCTCTACTATTATTAATATTGGAGCTTTGCGTTGACTATTTCTTCGAATTTGGTAGAGGATTTTGTCAATTTTAGATCACGTTGAAGAAAAAGTATGTTAAAGTCTTAAATAGTGACTTGAAGAGCATGAAGTCTACCTTCTAGATGATGGTTACTTGGTTAGATGAAATCAACAAAAGGGTATATAGAAATGCTAGTTGTATGCATATCCAAACACAGAGGTGATGAGTTTGCACACTCAGATGAATAAGTTTCACAACAAAGTAGAGATGGAATAGATAATGAGAAAGGACAATCTAGCTATGGGAGTATAGGAATGGTGTAGGGAAATCTCTTCTGATCCCCTTGTTCTATCCTACATGTGTCTTTTTATAGGTTTTGAGCTTGAAGAGGACATCTTGAAAGGTTAGGAGATGTCTTGGCTAAGACCTAAAATTGACAGAACATGTCTAAAAGTTAGAGGAAACATCTTACTAAAATTACAAAAGTCCTAGATGTCTTAGAGAAGATGTCTCCCCAAGCTAAGAGATCTTTTGGACAAGACATCTTCCCTAAGTACAAGATGTATTAAGCAAGACATCTTGCCTATATAGGAGACGTCTTTGTCATAAAGGAGATGTCTTGGAAAAATAGTAGACATCTTTCCTAAGAGCTGGGCTTTCCAAGGAGACATCTTAGCAAGGTTAAAGATGACCTATATAACCAGGGAAACTTTTGAAAATGCCCATTCCAATTCAAAACATAGCCAAAAAGATATAGAAAAAGGATGGAATTAGCTAGGGAGAAGGTGAAAGATTTGAAAAATATCTAAAGAGGCTTAGGATTTCTAGGTTTCTTGTATTTCGATTTGTGATTAATATTGTTGTATTTCACTATTGTTGATACCATGGGTAAGGAAGAAAGCTCTCAAGAGTGGAGAGCTAATCAAGAGAGGGTGTGTGAGCATACTGAGTGAATGTAATTGGTGATTGTAGCTCCAAGATCAAATTGTGATGTGTTGATCTTTGTGCTCTATTCTCTTGTATCTTACTTATGAGTTGAGATCTCAATCCTAGGTTGTGGGAGAATTCTTTATTACTTTTTTTATGCATTGAGAGGTGTCATTGTGTGGTTGTAGAGCCTCATGCTCTATAATATTGATTAAGTGTAATAGTTTTTGGATGATTATGAGGTTTGAGAATCCTACTGTAATCTTCTAATAAATTAATTGAGGATAGTTTTCTAGTAAAAAGTTTTTATGTTTGTATAATATTTGGATTTAGTATCTAAAGGTGATTTATTTGTGAAGTAAACCTACTCTAGTGTTATTAGTATTGGAATATAGGGTCTATTATTTTTTTGAGAAAAGATTGGATTAATATTAAGCGAGAATAAAAAATATATGTGCAAGCCAGAAGAAGGAAGAAGAGGAAACTCCCTAGACTAAGGAAGTCACCCCTCCCTAGAAAACATCATCACTTAAAAACATCAGCAGGGTGAAGAACCCCCTAGTAAGTGGAAACAAAATTTTCCCCATTGAGGTAGCCTAAGAACCCTGAGGAGAGGAGTCTCTTCCCCTTCCCCCTTCCCTAGTAAGAGATACTCAAACTAACAAAACCCCTAGTCCTTCAAAAAATCTAGCCAACTACAAGTCATGGAGGTCCACCAAATAGATAAAGAGAAAAGATAATATAAATCGACATAGAGAAAAATGCAAAGGATAGATGCCCAACCCCATACTAAGTAGATCTTGGAAGCTAATTACAATGGCAATAGGGTCTTTTCTACACATGAATTACATTGAGGATGGCCCAACGATGTTTAGAGGAGACAAAAGATGTTGTGTCTTGAAAGTTCTTTTACTCCTCCTTACGTTGGTAACATGTGATCCATGATTTAGCACTATCTGAGTGTAGCCTACTAGAGGTAACCCTAATAAATATAAGTAGGGTGTGCCATGCTATAATGTAGTCTAGCTTCATGATAACATATGGGAAACAACCCTATTATGGCAAGTGGTGACCATTTGTTTCATGTGCTTTGTCCTACCTGCACTTTATCTAAAACTCTTCTTCAAGCTTTCTAGCCTACTACTCCATTTCTTCTACAATTCTTCTTTTCCATTCTTGCTCCTCCTTTATTAGGTGTTCATAAATATAAAGGTGTAATGCATCCTTGAGCTCACTTTTGAGGGCAACTTCCCTTAGCCCTTGCTGATGCATGGCCTCCTTGGTTGCTTCATATCTACACTACTCATCCTATGCAGCTCACACCTTGTGCTCCTACTTCATTTTTTATTGCAACTCTTTTCACATAGTGCATTCTTCCACCCTCATCATCTCCTTGATCTTAGTCCTAGCCTTGAATAGATCTTCTAAATATTAGCCCTAAAGCTCCCAGAGAAGAGCCTCTATTGTGTGCAAAATTTACTTGTTCATGAAAATCTACAAGTTAGTGATAGAACCTAGCTAGTTTTTGCTTGATCCCTTTGCTGTAGTTCCCCCACTGTGTCTTGAGGCCCCTATAATAAGAAGAAGGAAGCCCCATCAAAGCACTAATGTAGATTGTAGACTATCATGAATAAGAATAACTTAGCTACTAATAAAGCCATAAGCTACATAGTCCTTCATATGGTCAAATTGAGACCCGAGTGGCATCCCGTACATATCCTACATAAGGAGGCATGCAAAAACTTGGAAATTTTGGCCCAACATCTAAGTCTTAGATATCACATGAAGGAAAAATGGGCAACTTAAAGCTTGCAAATGTTCCCCTGCTAGATGAAAAACTACTCAGCTAGCTCAATAGTGTCCTACCAGATTTGCTACAAGATGAACTTGGGAACTTGGCAACTACTATTTTGTGGCATAGGTCCTTCAAAAAAATCCTCAGTGTTCTCTAAAACATGTCCAGTGGACTAAATGACCTCCCCCACATCTTGAACACCTAAATGGTTAGCAAGAACAACCTTAATGAGGCAAATGTGAATACCCCAAAATGTCATAGCCTCATCCCTTAAATGCTTGAAGAAGGAATTATCTGGTGGGTCTAGATCATCCACAAGCTGGGGAAGGAGGTCTTCCTAGCTAATGTGAACCACCAAGGTCCAAAGATGTGCATTGGAGTGAAACATCCCATACTCCAATTTGAAGGAAGGTGTGACTCCCATGGCCACAATCACCTCACACCAGAGGAAGGTACTGAGATATGCAACTTGCATAGGTAGCAGTGGTGGAGCAAACTAAAGAATGTGCTCATTTCAATGGTGCCAAATACATCATAGTACAACAGCCATAGGCACTTCGCTATGTAGCTGTAGCGGTTGTTGAAGCTTGGACTCCTTTCATACTTTAGCAATGAAGGGATAGAAAATCACAAAGTGATAGATGGCTTTAATAGTGGTGTCACAAAGTAAATAGGTGTCATCAATTTGTAGCCCTCATGTTCTTAGGACTGCCCTCATCGAAAGCGTCCTCGATTTAAAAGTCATAGAAAGCATTTAATTTTTTTTGGATATATGATCCTTCTATTTAGCCAATCATCCAAGTGTGGTAGGATATTTAAATTTGATGATGTCCTGAGGTCATGCTCCTAACAACCCGTACTAGATCACCTTACTAGCATGACAGTAGAGGTTATGCCATATATGAGAATCTCAAACATCCATAGTCCAGGGCTAATATTTATTCTAAAGGATGTTTACCCATTGTGCATGGTAGCCATTGTGCTATATAAACTAATTCAAAATGTTTTAGTGTCCCATTAAAATGACATTCTCAAACTTTAGCATCTCCAACCCTCTAGTAAGATTTGTTTTTGCCATCTTTTTCTAGCTAATGATGTGTATTTTTTCTCCCCCTTCTCCTCCCAACCAGACAAATTTCCTGAGAATTTGATCTGTCTTCGTAATAATCCCTCTTGGGGGAGTGGCCACAGGAGTAGCGTAGCAAACCATAAAAATAATCCTACCTTTCCTTATGAGGAAACATGTAGTCTAGAGCCCAACATGCAATTGAAGTCTCTAAATAAGTTAGATTCATGACATCTTTCTATTCCATGCAACATTAAAATTCCAAGATAGGAATCATCTACCTTACCCTAAAGAATCTTGTGCTCCTATCACACTTGCCTTTTCATCACCTACTTAGTGTGAAAGAAGTAGATAGAGGATTTTTCCCTATTGAGCTCTAGGCTAATCTCTTTGGTCATTTTTTCAAGAGTCTCATTAATAGCTTACAACTATGAAACTACAACCTAAGTTGTTAAAATTGTATTATCTACATAATGTTTAGTGATGCATATAAAACCTTTAATATTTAGGCCTCTAACCTTATCCATCCTATACTAGAACTTCATGGTATTCATTACAATAATGAATGGTATGATGATAAAGGATCTTCTTATGGTAGTCCTCTACTGGGGAAGGAAAACCCCCAAAGACATTCATTAATGTCAAAAGAGTATTCTCCCATTGCTTGGAGGTTGATGAAGAGGTTAAAAAATTATGGATGAATTTTCTTTTTGTGCATGATATCCTAAAGAGTAGTTTAGTGTATGATATCATATGCTTTTGTGATATCAATCTTGACATACATTTCTAGGAATTTGGCTCTATGTATGGAATGCATGAGTTCTTATAAGGGAAGGATCTAATCTTGAATATATATTCCTTTGATGAACCCCACCTACTATGGGTTGACTAAGATTGGCATCAAAGGCTGTAAGCGTTTGACTAGGATTTTTGTAAAAAGTCTAAGTAGTGTGTTGCATACTCCAATAGGCTTAAAGTAAGATGGCTCTATGGGATTCTCCTTCTTTTGGATAAGGACAATTTTTGAACAATTGATCTTGTTTCTCAACTACTACTATTATAACATAAAGGTAAAGGCATTAGGAATGTTGTCTCCTAGAATATGAACAAACTCTTTAAAAAATTCAATGGGCCATCCATCAGGCCTTGGGACTTTATCACTTTTTTAAGGTCATCATGGCCTCTAATATCTTTTGCTTTATGATGGGGGTAACAAACCTTTGGTTTTCTTTTGTCCTAACCATCCTCTAGATCAAAGCTAACAAAGTCATTAAATCAACCCTTTTCCATATATCTAACTAGTACTACTACATAACTTGAGCAATAACATACAGATGGTGCAAAACACATACTCTATAAATCAACTAATGATATTTCTTAGAGTCATTGTGTTCTTTTATAGTAGCAAAGAAGAAACAAATCTTATGATTCCCCTCTCAAAGTCATTTAACCCTAGATATTTGTTTCTAGTATAGTTCTTTCTCTTCTACCAATTGTTAAAGCTTTACTAATAGTCTATGTTCTTCCTCAATTATTTTTTTCTCCAACTTCTTATTTGGCTTGGATGTCAATCAAAGTTTCTTACTTTGTATCCCAAGAAGTCTTGAAGAAATATTGTTTACAAGTCTAATTATTCTAAATCTTGCACTTGAGCATAGACATAGTATACTTTAAAAATACTAGGGGTCAATTGTGTTAGGGTACTCAAGCTATAGTTTGGCATCTAGACTTCAAAATCATGGTTTTGAGAGCTAGGGTTTTACAAAATGAAAGGGGACAACTCCACGTTTCTCTAGTTTTTGGATTGTAGATGTGACCACCCAATGGTTTGATATTATCCTTTCATGATCCTAGAGAATAATTTCATGCACAATAAGGATCTTAGTACTTACCAATACCCTATCAATTCTAGACATAACTTGGTTAACTCTCCTTCTTCTATTGCTCCAAGTGTAGAGACAACCTATAAGTTTAATTTCAACCAAGTTGTGCATGTCTTGAAATTGATGGGAGTGTAGTCTCCCCTATGGTAGCTTAGTTTCTTCCTTGGTCTTTTCCAAGAATTTTGATTAGGAATGCAACTAGTAATCCTTCATAACTCTGGTAGGTATTCATCCCAACACTAAAGACCATAAAAATTTGTAAGCCATAGGCTAGGTAAAGGTGAAAACACCATGATAGAAGAAGAGGAGTTCACCAACTGAAGGAAAAGGTGAGAATTGATAGCCAAGCCTCCAACCCACTCATGGTAATCCACAAATTATGAGAACCATTCAACCCATCATAGTGCCAAATAGTCCCATGAATGAAGCTTAGTTTCCTATAGACAAACTATTGTGCAAACTTCAGTTTGCACTAATTATTTAAGGGTACTCCATTTGTAGGGATACCCTACCCCTTGTAATTCCAAGACAAAATCTTCATGATCTACTTAAATAATACTTTTTGTAAACCTCCTTAAGGGTGACTTATAAGTCAAAGTCAATATCCATTTTTGTTTTCCTATGATAGGTTTTATGGCCTCATGGACTTTCCCCTTTATTAGGTTCTATGAACATTTAAAAACATTCATTTCCTTCTTATGTGTCCTACACAATAATCTCCTCTATTACCAGCACAATGATTTGTGCACAACTAAAACCCACTTCCCAAATGAAAGTAGCATCCCCTTGAGATGTGGTAGAGTACCCTTAGTAAAAGGAGATGAACCTAAGGAGGACCTAACTTTAACAATACCTAAGAAAAAGGGGTGCCTGATTCTCCTAAAACCTAAACATTTAGGCTGATACTACCCCTTCATCTACCTTGATCTAGGTCTATTGATCCTTTACTTTACTAGTGTCCATCAATCCTCAAAAATAATGTTTGACTACCCCTAAGCCTTACTTTAGATCCTACATTTCTTTGTGGTGTGAATGCATTTTCCATAGGTGGTGCATGCTTTTGTACTAGTCTATGTTGATCTAGACCTAGGGATCTTCTTCGAAGTAAGTAGTGAACTAACCATTGGAATGTTCCAATACTTAATGGTAAGCTTTCCTTCTTTAGATAGTAAGTCCTATAGGAGGTGAAAAGAGGTGAGTGACTGCCACACACAAAAATGCATAAAATCCATTTGTTCCTTTGAATTTTTAAATTTATCAAAGGAAATAAATTCACCAAAGAAAATAGTAAGGATTTTCAAGAAATATGTGGTTTGTAATTCCTAGAGCACCATGGATACTTGTATCCAAATCGGAGCCCTACAAAACAAATTAAGATCATGATGGGTACCAAGCCACTAGTGCATAAGGACTAAGTCCCAAACATCAAAAAATCATAGCTCACTGGCTAGCATATGGTCCCTATCTTCCTGACTCTAAAATTCAAAGAGTAAGAGATCTCCTTTTAGTGAAAATACCTAAATGTTGCTTAACCGCCACAAAGTATACCTCCATTACTTACCAAATTCAGATTAGGCTATGCACCTAAGGATACAAACTTGTTTACCAGGCTTATTTCAATGATCCATAGTTCCTCAGGCAACATCTCCAACATCTGCAATCTCATCTTTTCATCTTATCAAGCATAGGAATCAATTCCATCATTGCTTAGATTCCATGCATTCTTCCATCCATTTCCTAGTATAAAGCCATCATTGTTGATCCACCACCTACATCCTTTGGTGATCCCCCATGCCCTTGTCCTTCCTCCTACTCTTGCCCTAGTCCTTTCATATGCTCTTGTCTTTCCATCATCCAATATCCTCTCCAAAATATTTTTCTATATAGAGTATCTTATTACTTGGAAATTAGTTGAGTATTTTGTCAATTTCAAATGACAACCAAGAAGAAATAGGTGCAAGCTCTAAATTGAGACATGGAGACCATGAAGTTTGCCTTTCAAATGATGGTTTCTTGATTAACTAAAATTAGCTTAAGGTAGAGAGAGATGTCATTCCTAGCCATATCCAAACACACAAAGGTAAAGAGCATGTACATTTAGATAAAAAAAATTTCACAACTAGGTGGAGATAGAGTGGATGAAGAGGAAGGATGATCCATCTTTGAAAGTGTAGAAATCATCAAATAAGAATTCCAATGGGAGGTAATTCTATTCCTCATATGAGAATTCAAGAACTCCAATGGTGTTGAACACTTATTCTTTAGGAAAAATTGATGAGTATGATGAAGCAAGGCTTACTAGAGCATTCAAAAATGCTACCAGAATTCCCTATGTTAAGTTGAAGACTTTTAATGATGTAGATGGTACCAATGCTTTTGTGAATTGTATGAAGATACTTAAGAAGAATTTCTAGTTGGAAGAGGTACCAAATAACTAGAGGGTACCTTTTGCTAAATCCAAATTAGCAGGTATGGCTACTACTTGGTGAAAAAAGGAATCCCAGGATTATGAAAGATGAAATCGTCAACTTATCAAAGATTGGAATATCATAAAATATAGGTTGAAGAGAAAATTTTAACAATGTCATTAGAGACAAGTAACCATTATGAAGTTAAAATTCCTAAGGCAAGGTAACAAGCATATCAAAAAATTCTACATCAAATTTTGTGATCTATTCCATCAAGTTAAGGTAAATTAGGAAGAGTATGAATAAGCTTCAATATTCTAAGGAGGTCTCAAAATGACATACCAGTAGGAATTATCTTTTTATAAGGCACAAACTCTTGATGAGTGGTGAGGTACCCCTATGCCCAACCATATGAATCATAGGTGTTCATGTGTGATCTGATCGAATTCCACAGACCTTAATTACCAAGTATGCTAGAGCTAAATAGTGCATGCGTGTTGTTTTTTCATTGTCTTCCCAGTCCCACTTGTGAAATGCAATTGTATGGTTAAGCATGATTGAGGTGTAAGATTTTTATTACTTTCTTTTTATCAATTTACTCATCTAAAACAAGAATGAAAGTAAGAGTAATTAAGTGCTAAGTAAACTATGGTCAAATCTAGCCTAACACAAGTAATCATTCCCACTTCTTGGACACATCTTGAACTTTGTATAAACACTACTGGGTTGTTAAATGCTAACCATTTCTAGGCTACCAAGTGTCACACGTATGTTGGAAGGGGTCATGCTTGTGTATTTTAATCAATTTCTTAATAAACCAAAATTAATTGCTGAATGAATAACATTAATGTAAATTGAATGAAATCAAAATATATATAAATGCATAAGAAAGAAAGTCTCAAGTGCTACAAGGTGAATCAAAGGGCTTGCCTTTATTGCTAACACAATGGTGTGTTCAGGTACATCAATGCTTGAATAAAGATTCAATCATACTTAGATCTCCTACTGCAGACACTTGGAAAATATTCTAACTCTCAAATGGACAAACTACAAGAGTTGCACTACTTGACTGCTAAAAACAACCCCCAATCATGTGCTTGGGGGTTGTATTTATAGACCTAGGAGTGACCCTATGATATTGAATGCATGATATTACATCTTGGGCTATGATATCGTGTACCTGATATTGTGTACTCAATATCATAGCCACTTCGATATTAGAGCATATGAAAAACACAATTCATCATACATCCATAACTAAATGAAAATTCATCCTCGAGTATAGAAGAAGAGGAACAAGTCCTTTACAAAATATATTAGGAGGTGTGGACTATTTAACTAACATGAAGAGTGACACAGAGAAAATAGACAAATACAGAAGTGCCTGAGCATACAACATTACAATTGTGTATAAATTTGGGTGTTCATGACAACAAGAAAGAACACCCTCAGACCCAATGAACATCCAACCCCTCTTGATAATAGAATAATGAGGGAGAGGCAAAAAAGATCCAATGGTCATGCATAATCTCCTGTGTGTGATATTATTGCATCCTCCTTGGTGAAAGTCCCACTTCGAGTCTGATGGGACACGATATCGTGTACGCTATATCGTGGCCATCGCGATATCACATCCTCCCCTGCGATATCACATACGCGATATCGCGATGCGCCGTCATATCTATAACTAAGAGGTGGCTCTCCCTTGTTTCCTCATCCAAGGCTAGACAGTAGGGAAACTCTGGTAGATTGATCACTCTAGAGATAGAATATTTTCCATGTGCCCGCAGTTGGAGTCCTAAAGTGAACGGATCTTTATTCGAGCAAACATTATACCTGAACACAAGTTTGTGTACGGCAATAAAGATGAGCTTCTTGTATAAACCTTGCAGTGCATGGAATAGGCTAATTAGGATTTTATTTATTGTTATTTATTATCTATTATTTACATGCTTTATTAGTTATTTACTACTTTCTCTCTCAACCCTTCTCTCCTAGTTAAGTGCTTCAGTACAACCGCCTCGAGCATGTGCGTTACGCATGGTAATCCCAACAATGATTAGCATTTGGTAGCCACAGTTGCATTGGTTCAGGGTGTGTACGGTAAGTTGGAATGGATGCTGATGCTAGGTTAATTTAGACTTAGTTCATTAGTTAAAGTTAGTAATTAGTTTCTCAACCCTTCACCTTGTTAGCATAGGAGATAAAACCATAAAAAGATATAAAAATCATATACCTCAGACTTACTTAATCATACACCGTGAAAAATACAAGTCTGGGAAGACAACGAATGATTAACCCTAAGTGTTCCATGGGTGTGTAGGCACTTAGTCTATGGAGTTTGACTAGATCATGCATGCTATGCTTGTATTCGTATGGTTGAGTGTAGGGGTACCTCGCCACTCATCATTGGCGTCATTGTCGGGGACTAAGTGTTTGTGCACTGAATAGAACATAGGATATCACAATGAACCTTCGGGTTAATTAAAAGAAAAATTATATAATGGTAAAATAGCACACTGATAAGAAACAATGTCTTCTTCTCATAAGAGTAATTCACCACCTAGGGATCATACAAAGAATAGTCGGCAATCAAAAACACATAACCTAAATCTGCTAATTTCTCAACAATATAGGGTGAAATATACTCATCTCAATGAGTATATTCCTAACTTTACTTTTATCCTCCATTAAGATGAACAAATGTGCTGGAGGAATTTGCAAGGTAACATAGTGTTACCTTCGGATCAATCAATCCCCAACATGCTCCTCTGTGCTTTGGCACAGATTGGCATGACACAACTTTATGCTGAATACATTATAGGAGACTTTGACATGAGGGATTACCATCCCACAACTTTAGAACATATGAGGGACTTAAGGCAGGAGAGCCAACATACATTGTTGAAGGGCAAAGAGGTCCTGCACGTCCTTAGTGAAATCAAAGATGGTGAAACACTCATAACAAGTTCTCTATCGAAAGATGTTCCCCCTTCTAATGATGATGAGAAGGTAGGGTACCAAAACCTACGCTCAATGATACATAACCCTAGTTCTGATCCTTGTGAAAACCAATTGTTCACAGAGGGAACAACAACTCACGATAAGGACGGGCACTTAGATCGTCACCACGATCGGGGCCATAGCATCCGAAGAGAAGGCAAGAAGCATCACCATGGCTATGGTTCCCCTTCCTCTTCTCCTTCATCTTATCACTCACCCTCTCGTTCTACCTTTGGGCACAATCATAAAGAGCATAATGGTGAGGATAGAGGTAGGCAAAATGAGAGACCTTGACGAGAGAGTCGAGAGCAAGGACAAGGGCATGAACAAAGGGAAAGTAGAGAACAACAAAGACATCACAGGCATCATGAAAGAGATGATCATGACGAGCCCCTACTTGCCACCTGAAGTATGCTTGACATAACAGAGGTAGTAAGAATTCCAACAAGGCATTTAAAAGATAGTTGGATCAAATGCTTAGATATGAACAATATCCCATGCTTTGAAGGGGGATACAACTCAAATCCACAACATCATTTACAGACATTCCACAATGCCTGTGCCTTGCAGAACATAGAAAACAAGTGGCAAAAACTAAATTTGTTTCCCAAGACACTCACTAAGGAAGTAGAGAGTTGGTACCAGTCCTTAAAGCTGGAAACCATCAAGAGGTGGAGTACGATGTTAGAACTCTTCAACGATAAGTATCAAACGTACTCCAGAGTGTCTAATTTTTGTAAGCAAATCCAAGGATGGAACCAAGGTAATCATGAACCCTTGGATGCTGCCATGGGCCACTATTACACATTGTTACATCGTTGCCCGGGCCATGGATACGCACAATGGGACCAACTTCGCCACATCATAGATGGGCTCAGACATGAGACTAGGAGGACCCTTGGGACTTATGCCCAAGGGAAACTATCAGAACTTAGAGCCCATGAAATTCATCGCTTGTTGGAGCAAGTAGCAAAAGAAGAAGATGAGCTACAAAAACGAGAGAGTGTGGAAGAATACAACCGTGATCCTTCCCTTCAGAAGAAGGGAGTGAAATTTTGCAATGAAGAGGATGAGTCACCACTCGAAGAGTTGGTGAATAGAAAAACCTTGCCTATTCAAAAACTAACAACAAAAGTATCAGCTAAGGTGGATTAGCTGTGGGATTCCTTAGACTTCAAACTTGAAACTATCCTAAAAATTGTAGAGGAGTCTAAGGTGGAACGAAGTAGTGACAAAGGTAAGACAAAGAGGAGAGATTTAGGCCCTACACATAACAAGGATAAGGGGATATCTTCGATGAAGTTGTGGATTCAGACACAGACAATGACGGTGGATGTGAGATCTGCCAATATGACCATCCTAAGGGATGTTGTCCAATCATCTCACATCTACAAGAGTCTAGGGTGTATGCACTCAACCCGAGACTTAACAAATGGTAAACACCCCGAAGGTTACCTTATCCTCAAGGTAACCCAACACAGTTCCACCAACCATTGATGTATTATCCAAGTGGAACTCCACCACAACCCATCAGGCAACATCAGCAGTGGCAATACCCATAGTCATGGGGGATGCCACTGCCGAAACATCAATACCCTTATCGGCAACCTGATCCTTATGGCTATTATGTGCAGCAGCTGGTTTCTCCAAGTGACTCTATGAGTCACACAACTCCCCAATGTCACTACCAAGTTTGGGAGTACTTTAGGAGGACTCCTTCTCCTCCATGAGGTACCCCACATACCTACCATCCTCCAACTCCATCTGCACCTCTTCCACCTATAGTTTTCATACAACCTACTCTAACAATGCAAGGGGAACTCCCCACTTAACCATAGCAACGTAATGCTGCGAGAGCTGTAAAAATTCAACCCACTGCTAGTTCTGACAACTGTAAAAAGAGAAGACCTTTCTTCAAAACCAAAAGCCCAGTAAAGCTCTCACAACAACAAGTGGTTGAGTCCACAACCACTCCTCCAACATACAAGGCTTCAGAGCTCCCTTCAAATCAAAATCAGAGCTTCACACATACGGCTATGTTAACACATACCATAATCGACTGGATCAAGGTAGGCCACCTTCCCAGGAAACTCTCTGATCCTGAAAGTCCCTTAATCTATCTACAAATCACTAGCAATGAACCACATAAGGCTCTTCTTGACTCAGGTTCCGGAGTCAACCTAATTTCATGAGAGATGTATCAAGCTTGGAACCTGCCCCAACTTAAGAAGAGCAACATCCAACTTAAGCTAGCCGACCAGTCCATCATCATTCCCTTGGGATTGGTGGAGGACATTATTACCACTGTGTGTGGTTGGTCTTAGCTAGCTAACTTCCTAGTGATAGAAGTTAACAACAATGAAGGGGACTTCCCAATTATAATGGGAAGGCCATGGCTAAGTACGATAGATGTGTACCTAGGGATCCGCAATCTTTCCTTGGAGATATCTAAGATAAACATTTATGGAAATATTGAGAAGAAGAAAGTTCTATNTTGTGTGGTTGCTACATACAGGCACCTTTGAATTTGTAATTCTTGGGCACATNATACATCACATACAGTGACTCAGAGGGTGATGACATGGAAGAATGTTCAACATCTCTTCCATGTAACCAATGTGCCCAAGAATTACAAATTCAAAGGTGCCTGTATGTAGCAACCACACAACAAGTAGTAGATACCTCGTGGTTGACAGCTACTCAAAAGAGCAACTGACAAATATGCATGGAACAAACTAAGAAAGCAACTCATGTCAACAACGAGGGCATAGATACCTTGGAATATGAGCGTCGCCAACTTCCACCACTTAATCTAAGAACATCAATTGGGATAAGTTGGGCACTTTTAAGAAATTCAAACAAGTGCTCATTATTTTGGATCTCTCCCTTGCAATTCAGTCATGGGGGAGATGGCCACCTATGCTAATCATTTTGGGCCTCAGTTCTTTTTAGTTTTTTTTTACACGTTTTTGTTTTACAAATTTTTGTTTTCCATGTTTTTGTTTTACACATTTTTGTTTTACACATTTTTGTTTTACAAGTTTTTGCTTTTCACATTTTTGTTTTCCATTTTTTTGTTTTACACATTTCTTTAACTTTTCTTGTTTTTGTTCTTCAACATCGTTATACTTTTCCATTTTGTGTGTGTGTGTGTGTGATCCACCCTGTAAGTATGTCACCCAATAAGTGTTCTTCCCGATGGTATGAACTATTTTTCATTGATTGCTAATGTTTGATTTTTACCTTTAAGTCACGATGTTGATACTAAGGTATGTTTCTTTTGATATGACAGGCAATGAGTTCACTTCATCCATCCATCCACAAAGTCTATGGTCCCTCTTGGCTTGGAAATGTACAGTCCCTTTCTAATAAGAACATTAACGAATCAGTGACTGGGCATTTCTCAAACTAAGGAAGGACTCAAGGATTGCGAATGGTGTGACTTCAAGGGAACTTGATGCATTTGTGTTGGCCATTCTCTTGGGTGCTTGGATGTGTTCTTCTTGAGTTTTCTTGCTGCTTCAACATTACCCAATTATCGGGAAGCTGAGCAATAAAAATAAGAAGTCTTTACATGGTGTGGTTCTCATGCATAAAAACACAAAATACAAAACACAAAAAAAAAGTGAGAATTCAAAGCACACCCCTTAGATAAAATAATTATTTGGGCTACAGGCACTGGTTATGGAACTCAAAATAAAAATGTTCCCTCTAACTAAGGCCCTTCTCGCTTCCCATTCTCTCCTCATTTGTTTCGTCAGAATGGTAGTGGCTCTTGGAGAAGGCGTTCTCGTTACTTCAAGGGGATGGATTGACCAAATGCATTGATGCAAAGTCATTGGATGTGGTTGGTTTGAGGCCGGAGTTGGAATGAGATTTTCCAAGTCACATTAATCATGAAACACACAAGGGGTTGTACACCACCTTGTTCTTGGGATTCCATTCCATTCTCTTCTCCCCACCCTTCTCTCCATTGTTCACCTCATTGCTGGTTGTATCATTAGTGTATATCTTGGTAGATGCACTATTTTCTTTTTGGTAAATTCTCATGGTTAAGACTTTAACTCTTGTTCCACATGACATTCCCAGAGCCTACGAACTCTTTGATTGTGGTCTTGTCAGGGCATTAAGGGCATGAGCCTGCTTTGGGGAGGACCCACTGACATTCCTATTTGGGACACTAGTTAAATTCTTTTCCCTAACATTTTTGCAATCTATGTTATTTTGTTCATTTCCATCTTGACATCCATTTCATCGATGCTATAGTTGTCCCTTTTTATCTATCTTTCTTATTCCTTTTCTTTCTACATTCTAACGCTACCGGAGGTTCATGATTAGTCATGGGGGTATGGGGCCCGATTTTTTTGATTTTCTCCTAGCCCTGATTTTTTTGATTTTTTCCTAACCCCTACACCTTCGGTAGACATCATTAATATATCTCCAGATCTATATCAGCCATACCAGAACCTAGCCAATGGACTTACACCAAAGCAAGGTATCAATTACATGATGATTCAATTACCCTAACTAATATAAGACTATGTTGTGTGTGTAGATGACTATCATGCAACAATGGATTGGATTTGGAGGGAATGCTTAGAATGGAGCAGCGTTGAAATAGCTATGCAATAAAAAAGATCGATGGTACACTTACGGATGGACAACGAAAGGCGCAATCTTGGCATTGGCAGCAACAACACTTCTTTTCCTCTTCTCTCTCAGCTGCCAACTAAGGCCTAATGTCAATGTAATAAGGTGTTCACTCTTGTTGTCATGAACACCAATTTTGTCAAGTCTTGTAATGATGATCCATTCACATGTCATCCCATTAGTTCCATTGAGTTAATAGTCCCATACCTTCTCAATATTATTGTAAAGAACTCAAGGACAAGTTTTCATTTAGTCATGGGGGTATGATGGGACGTGATATCGTGGCCATCGCAATATCGCATCCCTCATGATATCATGTACGCAATATCGCATCCTCCCCCACGATATCACATACGTGATATCGCAGTGCGCCGTCATATTTATAAATAAGAGGTGGCTCTCCCTTGTTTCCTCATCCTAGGCTAGACAATAGAGAAACTCTGGTAGATTGATCACTCTAGAGATAGAATATTTTCCATGTGCCTGTAGTAGGAGTCCTAAAGTGAACGGATCTTTATTCGAGCAGACATTATACTTGAACACAAGTTTGTGTACGGCAATAAAGATGA
>MNCI01009650.1:810010-833624 GCA_015680685.1 Gnetum montanum | reverse complement strand
AGTTAGTAATTAGTTTCTCAACCCTTCACCTTGTTAGCATAGGAGATAAAACCATAAAAAGATATAAAAATCATATACCTCAGACTTACTTAACCATACACCATTACAAATACAAGTAAGTCTAGGAAGACAATGAATCATTAACCTTAAGTGTTCCATGGGCGTGTAGGCACTTAGTCTGCAGAGTTCGACCAGATCGCGCATGCTACGCTCGTATTCGTATGGTTGAGTGTAGGGGTACCTTGCCACTCATCAGAGTCCATGCTCCTTACTATAATCAAAAAAAAAATCAAGGATTAGTATATAAAATGTAAGATATAGTAGCTGAATACCTTGTCTCATCAATGATTTTATCTAGCCAAGTTGTGATTGTAATAGATTGGTTGCTTGATAATGTTAGTGGAAAGGCTAGCAAATAGGTTAAGTAAGAGAAGTGATCCATAAAACTTAGAAAAAGCTTAACACAAGGAATACTAGAAATAAGGTATAGAAATTCACAATAATAAAAATAAGGAATTCACTAAAAATAGTTGTGAAGATGCACATAATTGGATGACATTGATGGGGTAAATAAAAAGAATTATTTGTAACAATGTCTAAGGATAAAGAACTTAACTTAACCAAACCAAAAGATATACAAGTGGGTCCTCCCCAAAGTAGGCACAAGCCTTTTATGCCCTTGCATAACTTCAAACCGAGGAGTCTGTGGGCACCATGGATGATTAATGGTTATGGAAAGTTAAGTACAATAACCTAGAAGTGACTGATTGAGAAACATGACACATCAAACTAGAACATTGAATCAAAACATGAAACCAGTAGTGAGGTGATGCATGAAAAGCATAAATAGATGAGAGAGAGAATGGAATGGAGTTCCTAATTATTGTCACATGAAGTCCCTTGTGAAGTTTGTGATTAAACAACTTAATAGGATCCATCCTTAGTCCAAACCAAAACCAACCATGTTCAATAACTTTGCATCAACATTCTAAGACTAGTCCATCCCCTGAGATATAAGAATGCTCCCAAAAAACAACCAATGTTCCTAATTGGAGATAAAGTAGGAAGTAAGAAAGGGCCTTAGTTAGAGAAGATAAGATAAGTCCCATAACTAGTGCTTGTAGCCCTTTTATTTGGTCTAAGGGTTGTGCTTTGAATTCCCATGTTTTTTTTTGAATGGGAACCACACCATGCAAAGGCCCATGCATTTTCACATTTATTTTGTATAAGGGGTTTGCTTTGAATCCTCATCTCCCTTTTCTTTTTTTTTTCTTTTTTTTTGATGAGGACCCCACCATGCAAGGACTTATTTGACTTCCTATTGTGGAATGACATGGAACTATGAGAAGCTCACAAGAACACTCTTGCACATAGGAAAACAGAAAAGCATGAAGAATACCACATCCCTTTGAAGCCACAACCTATCCAAACCTTTGATTCCTTCCCAATTCTAGAAACTAAACAAGTCACCAATTTATTAAGGTTTGATTAAAAAAAAGGGACTGCACGTTTCCAAAACAAGGAAAACCATAAAGTATGTGGATGGGTGGATGATGTGGACACACTACCTATTACATGAAAAGAAACCATGTCCCAATTGTTAGTAATGACATTTAAAGTTAGAAACTAGACATCAATAATCAAATTACAAATGAAACATACCACCATCAAGTAGCACATTACCATTGTACTTGACACCTTATTAGTAGAAAGAGTAGAGAAACATATCAAACAAAAGAAAATATAAAATAAAGTAAAATATTATGCAATAAATATCAAATATATTAACAATGGTATAAAACAAAAATTTAGAAAATATCAATAACCTAAAAAACACAAAGATGTAAAATAAGGATGTAAAACAAAGAATATGAAAACAAAAAGTTGTAAAATCAAAAATGTGTTAAAAAAAAGTCAAAAGACTAAGGAGCCATGAAAAGTGTTAGTATGGGTGGCCATCTCCCCCATGACTAAGTTGGAAGGGAAAGATTTGAAAGATTTAGTGTGGTTGTCCATATGGCAAGGTGTCTGTTGAGTTGGTTGGCTTGGGCTCATGGAAAGGCTTCACTTGTTGGATGTTGACTAATTGTTTCTTGTTTGGGCTATTAGGTGTATAGATAATCATGGCCCTAGATGGAAAAGTCTCATCAATAATGTAAGGTCCTTCCTAAAATGTTTGAAATTTGGTTCATTGGGATACATGTGTAGGATTCCAATAGAGGACCTTATCTCCTAGTTAAAACTTGACTTTTCTTATTTTGAGTTCATGGTATTTCTTGTTGAATGCCTTATGCATTTCGTTGGATGATAGGGCCATTAACCAATTTTCATCTAGCATGTTGAGGTTCATTAATCATTCTTTCTATGCTAGACTTAGATTCAGGTCAAGGTCATAGGTTGTAGAGAGTGTATAGAGCTCATATTGAATGGGCAGTGTTAATAGTTTTCCATACATGAGCTCATAGGGAGAATAACCTATGGGAAGCTTCCATGTGGAGCGATAGGCCCAAAGGGCATCATTTAATTTGGTGTTCCACTCCCTTCAATATTTGCTAATGGTATGCATTATAATTTTTGTAATCTCCTGATTAGTGACCTCAGCTTGACCATTGGCTTGAGGGTGATAAGATGTTATGTGTTTGTGCTCAACCCCCAAGTGCTGCATAAGTTTTTAGGAAGTGGTACCTATAAAATGAGTTCCATTATCAAAAATTAATGCATGAGGCACACCAAACCTATTTATGATATTTTGTTATACAAACTAAGCAGTAGTAGTAGATGTACAATCAGTGACGATTGCTGCTTCTACCCACTTAGTGTAATAGTCAACTATGACTATGATATATGCCTTTCCATTTGACAAAGATGTGATGGAACCCATAAAATTAATGCCCCAAATGTCAAATGGCTCAAGAGGCTAAATCCATTACTATGACCCCTCCATTCGAGCTGTCATTCCACCATCCCTTTGGAAATGATCACAAGCACAGATGAATTGGTGTGTATCCCTGAAGATTGTTGCCTAGTAATATTCTACCATGAGGATTTTTATGGTCGTGCATCCCCTAGCATGAGCATCCTAGAGAACACACAACTGATCTGTATCAAGGACACACCAGCGTACCAGGCCATCGGGATAGAATTTGTAAAGGTTCTTGTTAATTTCCATGAAATGCTTGACCTGGTGAAGAAGTTGTTGCTTCTTTCTGGTGTCCATCCCTTACAATAGTTCTTGCTTGAGAAAATAAGTGAGGATGGTGTCATTCCATTTTGGTTCATTGGGCATTTTTGCATTAATAGCCCCTACAAGGAGAGATTCGTCAGGGAACTAATCAAATAAGGGGCTCTCTTTCTCTTGGTCATGCCATCTTAGCCATGATAAGTGGTTAGTGACCACATTCTCCACACCTTTTCAATCTACCATTATGAGATATAACTCTTGCAAAATCACAAGCTACTACATGATACAAGGGCTCACCATTGGTTTATTCATCAAAAACTAAATGGTGCTATGATCTATGTGCACAAACACTTTATATCCAAGCACATAGTGCTTGAACTTCTCTAATGCGAACACTATTGCCATCAATTCCTTTTCTATGGTAATGTAGTTCAGTTGTGCACCTACAATACTTTGGCTTGGGCAATGAATGTAACATGGACATTTTTGACCATCCATCTATGTAAGCACTACCCCCAAAGCATAATTTGATGCATTAGTCATCACAAGAAATGACCTAGACCAATCAGGTGCTTGTAGAATTGGGGTTTTAACAAGCTTCTACTTCAATTGCTGAAATGTTGTTTCACATGCAAGGGTCTAGATGAATGATGCATCCTTCTTTGTTAATTTCACCAACGGCATGCTGATTTTGGAAAAATTCTCGATGAAGCATCGCTAGTAGCCAATATGACCAAGGAATGATCGCATTTCTTTAATTGTTTTGGGTTGATGAGTTATTCCTTGGATGACCCTTATTTTTTCAAGGTTCACCTTGATTCCTTCTTTTGAGATATGGTACCCCAATACTATGCATTCCTAGACCATAAGATGACTCTTTTGCCAATTAAGTTGAAGTTTATTTTGACACATCTCCTCAACACCTACTCAAAATGGTCTAAGGCTAACTCAAATGTAGCTCCATAGGTAGAAAATTCATCCATAAAAACTTCTACCCCACTATCGATTTTTTGTTGGAAAATGCTAAGGACTAATCATTGAAATGTGTTTGGGGCATACATAGATCAAATCGTATTTGATAGTAAGCAAAAGTTCCCCAAGGACTTGTGAAAGTCATCTTTGCCTAGTCCTCTAGTGCAATCGGGATTTGGTTATAGCCACTATAACCATCCAAAAAGCTATAATAGTAGTGCCCAGAAATGGTTTCCAACACTTGGTTGACAAAAGGCAATTAAAAATGATCTTTGAAAGTTGCCATATTGAGCAGCCAAAAGTCAATGCACACCTACCTTCTTTCTTGGGCATGAGCATGCATGAACTGACCCACTCACTATCTGCAATAGGATAGATGAATCCTTCCTTGACGAGTTGTTCAATCTTCTCTTTAATAATCTATTTTAATTTAGGATTCAAATGTCGCTATAGTTGTCAGTTTAGCTTAGCGATGGAGTCAGTGTATATCTAGTGCTAGCATATTCATGGATCTATACCAGTGAGCTCAGAACATGACCAGGCAAAGGTTGCTAACCATTTTTCCACAGCCTTCATCAACATTTTCTTTTGTTCTGTAGCAATCTTGGCATTAATAATGACTAGCCTTCCATTTTTCAAGAACACATACTCCATTTCAGCTAGTAGTGTCTTCAATTGAAGGGGTTCTTGTTTAAAATTTTCAGGAATCTCCAACTCTCCCCAATTAACATCATCAATTACTCCTTTAGAGAGCTAGTGATGAACTCACTGAAGTTCATCCATACTTGCAACATATTCATACATTAGGCCCTCAAGAGGTTCCATGCATAATATACTACTAGAATCAGTTGTCAACCACTGGGTGCCTTCTTGTTTTATGGTTGTTGCATACAGACATCTCTAGATTTCAACTTCTAGTGCACACTGCTTGCATGTAGAGATAGATGTTTGCTTCACTGACCATAACTTTTGCACACAATGGCATCCTAAATCACTATACGCAATACATAGAACCCTCTTCTTCTCGATCTTTACAAATTCATTTTCTTTAGATATCTCTGAGGAAAGATCTCTAATTCCCATTTTGGCATCAATGGTGCTTAACCATGTCCTTCCCATAATAATTGGGAAGTCCCCCTTGTAGTTCTCCACCTTGATTACTAGGAAGTTGGTGGGATATGACCACCCCTAAATGATGGCTACAATGTCCTCTACCAATCCCAATGGAATAGTGATGGACTGGTTCGTGCCAGTTGTAGTCAGATGTTGCTCTTCTTCAAGGGAGGAAGGTTCCACATCATGTACATCTCATGCGAGATTAGATTAACACTAGAACCAAAGTCAAGAATAGCTTTACAAGGCTCATTCCTAGCAATTTGCAAGTATACTAGGGGACTCCTAGGATCAACTAACTTCCTAGGAAAGTTACCAGCTCAAATACAACATTGATCAACATTACAGTATGGATTTGAGAGGGATTTTAGTTTAAAGAGGACTCAAAAAAGATGAGATAGAGGAAGGTGGAGGAATAGGGTTACCAACCATTGATGTATCTGAGAGCTTTGGTGGACTACAAGGTCGGAAGAAGGATCTTTTCTTTGATCGTCATTCCAACCCACCTAGTTGATTAACCAGTTGTAGATTAACCACCCTTGTAACATTTCTTTGTTGTGGTTGGGTAGGCAATTCATCCTAAATGGATGGAGTAGGTGGTAGCTATGTAGGAGGTGGAGGAGTAGGTGCAAGGATAGGAAGAACATGAGGATAGTAGGTGACATCCCTCCTTAGATAGGGTGATTGGTATACTTCAGGAGGATAGTGGTGAGGCTGGTAAGTGGCAACATGACCAAAGGAGTCCCATGGAGATGAAGGTTGCTGAACATAGTAACCATAGGGATCTAGCTACTAGTAAGGATACTATTGTCTTGGAGGTGCCAATGCCCATGATTTTGGTTACTACCACTACTGGTATAGTTCATAGGATTGTAGTGGAGTTCCACTTGGATAGTACTACTATGATTGGTGAAACTGTTGAGAGTTGCCCTATGGATAAGGTAATCTTTTGGGTGTTTGCCTTTGTGCAAGTTGTGGATGTAAGGCGTACACCCTAGATTCCTACAAGTATAACAAAATTGGGTAACATACCTTATGATGTACATACTATAAGATGGCACACCCACCATCATCATCTGAGCCACTATCCACAACCATCTCTATCACAACCATTTTACCCTTACTCTTAGCTATAGCATGTTCAACTTCCTTATGTCTTCAATGCTCATGCTCACCACATTGCTTCTTGGACTCTTCAATAATTTTTAAGACAACCTAAAACTTTTTGTCCATAGAGTCCCATAATTGATCAACCTTAGCCATGATTTCAGATTGCAACTTCTAGAGTGGCAAGGTTTTCTAGTTAACCACCTCATCTCTGGTTAACTCATTCTCACTGTCACAAAATTGAACCCCCCTTTTGCAGATAGAAGGGTCCCTATTATATTCCTCTGCACTTTCTTGTTTTCACAATTCTCCCTCCTTCTTAGCTCCCTTGAGCATAAACACTAAGGTTTTTCCTTGTTTTAGACCATAACCCATCTATGATATGGCAAAGTTGATCAAGCTAAGAGTATCCATGGCTAAGATACCTATGCAACATAGAGTAGTATCGGCCAATAATGGCATCCAAGGGTTCATGGTTTCCTTATTTGCACCCTTGGATCTACTTCCTTAGATTGGACACTTGGAAGTACATTTGATATTTATCATTGAACAATTCCAACATCGTACTCCACTACCTAATTGATTCTGGCTCTAAGGATTGGTACTAATTTTCTACTTTCTTTATGAGTGTCCTTGGAAATAATTTCAACTTTTGCCAATTATTCTCAATATTTTTCAAGGCACATGCATCTTGGAAGGCCTAGAGATGATTTTGCAGATCAACATCGTATCCTACCTCAAACCGAAGGATGTTGTTCATGTTTAGCCTCTTTATGTTGCTATCCTTTATGTGCCTTGTTGGAATCCTCATGGCCTCTGCAATGTTTAACATGTTCCAAGTGACAAGTAGAGGTTCATTAAGGCCATGATGATGGTGCCTACGATGTTCTCTAGTAACCCCTCTTTCATGGCAATGGATCTCCCTGGATTTCCCATGCCTTCGATCACGACTATCCCGATGGTCCCTTCTATTGGTCTGGTCCCATCAGTCAACTCCATCATGGTTGTGGCCTTTGTGGCCACGATCTAAGCTAGATGAAGAAGAAGAAGATGACGATGATGAGGAAGAGGAAGGAGAACTTGCTTTGTGCTGACACCTATCACCCTTCCTTTGATGATCGTGACCATGATTGCAATCGTAACCTCCTTTTTCCCCCTTATCATGACTTTCCCCACTAGATCCATTTTTTTCATTAAATCAGTTCTAACCAGAACATAGATTATGAATTATGGATTGCACATTTTGGTTGAGGGCCCTCTAAATAAAGTCAAAGAGAGGAGAATCACCAAAGAAGTGGTAATGGGCTAAGTGGGGGTGGAAAAGCGTTTGATCCCTTACCCTTTACAAGCTCATGTTGGTGCTCTAGCTAACGATCCCTTAACCTTTGTGCTTCAATCAGATGATAATCCATTGAATTGGAATCTCACGTCTCATACTCTATGTGAAGATGCTGAAGTCTATGTCATGCAAGCATTAGTTGGAGCATCATTGGAACAAATTGATTAGGTGGCAACATAATGTTGCCTTCCATGTTGCCCCACTATAGCATTTCATCTTGATGTAAGATGAAGGTGAAGTTTGGTACATACTCATTAGGATAAGCATAAACCACCTGGTATTGCTGAGGCACTTGATCGACCCTGAGCAGAGATAGGCTCTTGTGAGAAGAAGACATTTTATGTTAATGAAATTATAGGTAGTGTGCAGTTAAGGTTTAATTTAATTATAATTCTAATTTTTGTTTTTGTAAGATTTGACTCTTAGGGTTTGTACAACAAGGTTACAAAGTTTCACTCGATTTAGATAGTGCACATAGAACTAAAGTCCCCGACAACAGTGCCAATGATGAGTGGCGAGGTACCCCTACACCCAACCATATGAATCACAACTGTTTACATGTGATCCAGTAAAATTTCATAGAACTTAATTACCAAGTACACTAAAGCTAAATAGTGTGTGCATGTTGTCTGTTCATTGTCTTCCCAGTTCCACCTGTGAAATGCACTTGTATGGTTAAGTGTGATTGAGGTGTAAGATTTTTATTATTTTATGTTTTATCAATTTACTCATCTAGAACAAGAATGAAAGTAAGAGTAATTAAGTGCTAAGTAAACTATGGTCTAATCTAGCCTAACACAAGTAATTGTTCCCACTTCTCAGACACATCCTAAACTTTGTGTAAACACTACTGGGTTGTCAAATGCTAACCATTTTTGGGCTACCAAGTGTCACATATATGTTCAAAGGGGTTATGCTTATTGTAGCAATAGAAAACATCAATGGTTGAAAACACAGAGAGGTCTTCGGGCACATAGCCTAACCCTGAATCTGCACGAGGGTCGTACTAGAGAAAACGGATTCATCATGCCCTGAATAGTCTAGTCAATCAGACAGGGACTTAATCGGTGTACAATAATCCTTTTGCAAATAATAAAATAAAACGTAAAATCCACAGCAGTAGAAATGTGCTAAAGTGTGTAATAGGGCAGTAGACATGATTAAATGCTTGACAATGCCAAATAAATGTTGTAATCAGCCAAAGAGAAAGTTTGAATAGAAGGATGCACCACCCTGAAAAAGGGTACAGGTATACAAAGTGTACAATAGGCATAGTAGGAGCAGAATCATAGCCTTGGTGGTGTTGGGCTATGAAATCTGGTGCTCACTGTGATAAACTGTGCTTCTTGGGTCAATGGTCACAATATGCCATGTGATGTAGTTGTGCCTCTTTGTCAGTGTGGTGTGCTCTGGGTCTCGTTCACCCACGAAGCTAAGTGCCAAAATGCTAAAATGCGAAATGCCAAAATGAAAATGCCAACTGCTTTACCGATGAAGAAATTGAAGCCTCCCCCTCTTCTTCCCTCCTAAAAAAAGGATCACAGAGGTATTTATAGGGCTAGGGTTAGCCCAAAATACAGATCAGGTGCCATGTGGCATTACGGTGAGTAACAATGTGTAAGAGCACGTAACCACACGTAACAGTATGTAACAACGTGTAACAACACGTAACCATGCGTAACAATATGTAACAACGTGTAACATAGTGTAACAGCACGTATTCATGTGTAACAATACGTAACAACGTGTAACATAGTGTAACAGCACGTATTCATGCGTAACAGTACGTAACAACATGTAACATAGTGTAACAGTGTGTAACATAGTGTAACAGTGTGTAACATAGTGTAATAGGGTGCTATGCTACACCGTAGCGAGGTGCTACACTACGCAGCATAGCAAGGTGCTACACTAAGCAGTAGCAAGGTAACATCGCATAACACTTAGCCATATTTGTAGTTGTGATGTCAAGACCTGAAGTTTTGTGGTATTTCACTTATGGATTTTAATCAGTTGCTTAACAAAAAAAATTAATTACTGAATGAATAACATTAATGTAAACTGAATGAAATCATAATATATATAAATGCATAAGAAAGAAAGTCTCAAGTGCTATAAGGTGAATCAAAGAGCTCATCTTTATTGCCAACACAATGTTGTGTTCAGCTACAACAATGCTTGAATAAAGATCCAATCACACTTAGATCTCCTGCTGCAGGCACTTGGAAAATATTCTCTCTCAAATGGACAAACTACAAGATTTTTGCTACTTGACTGCTAAAAACTACCCCCAATCAGGTGCCCAGGGACTATCTTTATAGACTCGAGAGTGACTCTACGATATCAAATACACAATATTGCATCTTGGGCCATGATATCGCATACTTAATATCATGTACATGATATTGCAACTACTCCAATATCAGAGCGTATGAAAAACATGATTCATCACTTATGATTTGACACTTAAGGGTTAGAAGAAATTAGATGGATTTTGAAATAGGAGCAAACAAACTTCCAGGGAGAACGAGAAGGGATCTAAATTTGAAAAGGGATCTAAGTTCAAATTTGAAGACAAGGAGGGTAGCCATGATGCGAAGAATAAAAGAGGTGATGAGAAGAGCAAAGCTAAGAAGGATCAAGGCAAGGACGGTAGAGGTCAAGGCAATAGCTCACTAAAAATCTAATGTTTCAAGAGTGAAGAATGGAGACACAAATAATGGGAATGTCCATTTCACAAGGTAGCCAAGGGCAAGGATGTATAAACTATGAAGGTGAAGGAGACATTAAGCCAAGGTCTTCAGAGAGGTAATTCTAACACTTAAAAAATGGAGGATGTTTCTCAATTAAATTCTTGTACATTTGTGGGAAATATAAATTGAAGAAACCATTCTAATAAAAAATAGTTATTTTGAATTAGAGCTAGATGTTTGCTTAGTGAAGAAAGGATTCATGTTTTGATTAATGAGGGAGCCCAAGAAAATGTTATTTCTTTTAGGAAAGTTCCTAGATTTCATTTGGTAACTAATCCTCATTCAAAACCCTATAGAGTGCATTGATTATCTAGAGGTTTTTCTCAAAATGTAAGCAAACAATATACTTTGATATTTAAAATTGAAGGTTTTCATGATGTTGTGAAGTGTGATCTGCTTCCAATAGATTATGTTGATGTAATTTTGGTAGACCTTAGAATTTTAACAATGGTACTCATTTTGATGAAGCAAAAAATGTATGGAGTGTTGCTAAACTTGATGGAATCCATGATTTGATTCTTATGACAAGTGAACAAGTGATGTAGCAAAGCTCACTTAATGCTTCCTTAATCCTTCTAGGAGAGAGGGAATATACTAAGAAACATGATGAAACTAGTTTTGGTTTTGTTATTATGACAACAGTTGCTACTAACCATGATGATGTGTAAGTTGAACTATCTATAGGTGTGCTAGGCTTGAAGGAGAAATTTTCTAAGGTATTCAAGGGAAAATTAGATGAACTACCACTAGTGAGGAATATATAACATTAGATTAACTTCATTCCTGGTGCTACCATTCCAAACAAGAGAGCTTACTAGATGAAACCAAATTAAAGGGCTAAATTGCAAAGGCAAGTAGAGGAGTTACTTGAAAATTACTTCATGAGGGAATTCATTTCACCTTGTGTAGTGCTAGTGGTGCTAATGCCAAAAATAATAATAATGAATGGAGGATTGCATTGATTTTAGGATAGTGAATAAGATAATAGTAAGGTACAAGTTTTCTATTCCAAGGATCGATGATATCCTTGATGCCCTTACCATGTAGAGATTTTTAGCAAAATTTATTTGAAGAGTGGGTACCATCAAATTAGAATTAGGCCTAGTGATAAGTGGAAGATAGCTTTCAAAATATCAAATGGATTATTTAAGTGGTTGATGATGTTATTTGGGCTCACAAATGAACCTACCAAATTGATAGGTTGATGAATGATATATTGAAAGACTTGATTGATATGTGGTGTACTGTCTTTTTTGATATATAGATCTAATGAGGTAGAGCACTTGGATCACTTGAGGATGATGTGTCTTAAGTTAGAGGAGGCACACTTGGTGATAAATGTGAAGAAAAGTCATTTCTTCAAAAGGAAAATCACATATTTGGAATATGTGGTTTATAAAAATCAAATTCTAATGGAAGCTACCAATGTGAAGGCTATTAGGGATTGGCCAACTCCTAAGAATGTTGGGAAGGTAAGATCATTCTTGGGTTTACTACGTTTTTATAGACAGTTCATCAAAAATTTTAGTGAAATTTAATGTACTATGTTTTCTTTGTTAAAGAAAAGTAAATATTTTAGTTGGGATAATGAAACCCAAGTGAGCTTTAACTTGTTAAAAGTAAAAATTACCAGTGAATCGATGCTTGTAATTCAAGATTTTCAGAAAAGTTTTTAGGTGGAGGTGAAAGCAAGTGGACTTATCATTAGTGAGGTACTTTCACAAGAAGGTAGGCCTATTGATTTCTTTTCAAAAAAGTTGAATGAGTCAAGGAAAAAATATAGCATATATAAGAAGGAGTTGTATGCTATTCTTCAAGCAATCAAGCTATGGAGGCATTACTTGTTGCCCAAGGAGTTTACTTTGATGATGAATCACTGAGCACTTTAATTTCTAAGCTCACAAAATATGTTGAATGCAAAGCACATGAAATGGATTGCATAGTTACATAAGATTAATTTTATGTTGAAGCATAAAAGTAGAAAAGATAATGTGATGGATAATGCATTACCCAAGGTGCATATGGTGAATTTTAGCGTACCTCATGTGAAAGGTTGGGATGATTTTGCTTTTTTTTATGAGCATGATAATGATTTTGGGTAGGTTTGGACGAGTCTCAAAGAGCCATTGATGAGTAGAATAGACTAGTGGAAGGACTAGCATATTGAATATGAACTATTATTTAAGAATGGAAAGTTATGTATCCCTAATTGTGATTTTAGAAAAAATATTTTTCTTGAAAAGCATTGTAGTAGCATGGTAGATCATATGAATAGGGATTAAACAATGGAACTTGTGAGTAGGAACTATTTTTGATCTAGCATGACAACAACAGTTTCAAAATTTATGAAAAAGTGCTTAACATGTTAGAAGTTCAAAGGAGGTAAAGGTGTGGATGGACACTATATACCTTTTTCAATTCCCAAATGTCCATGGGAAAGTGTATCTATGGATTTTGTGAGTGGTATTCATAATACCAAGAGAGGAAAAAATGTAATTTTTGTTGTTGTGGATAGGTTCTCCAAGATGGCACATTTTATTCCATATAAGAAGGTGAGTGATGCTTCTCATGTTGCAAATTTATTTTTTTAGCATGTTGTGAAGTTGCATGATATTCCTTTGAATATTATTAGTGATAGAAAGTCTAAATTCACAAGTTACTTTTGGAGGTCCCTTTGGAAACTTTTAGGACAAAGTTGAATTTTTCTAATGCATATCATCCATAATCTAATAACCAAATGTATGTGGTGAATAAATCCTTGCTAAACATATTAATATGTTTATATGATTGATAGCCAAATAAGTAGAAAAACTTGTTGTGTCATGTTGAATTTTCATATAATAATGCTATTCATGTTACTATTGGAAAAAGCTCATTTGAGGTGAATTATGGATTTTTTCTAAAGATGCTAAATACTTTAAAGAGCTTTGATGGTAAAGCTTGATTTAGTGTTGATTTTGTACAATAGATGAGGGATCTCCATCCATAAGTAAAATCAAATCTTTAGAATAAGGCTGAAGAGAGAATCCTCAAGAGGAATGAGGATAAATGAAAGCTAAATTTTGAGGTTGGTAACTTGGTTTGGACATACTTGAAGAAGAAGTGGTTGAGAGGTGTTAACTTCTCCAAATTAAAAGCTAAGAAGATGGGGCCTTTCAAAATCAAGGATAAAATTAATGATAATGCTTTTGAGATTGATTGACCAAAAGATGTTGGTATGTCTTTTGTGCTTAACATTTCAAATCCTATGCACTATCATGGACTAGCTAATGAGAAGACCATATAGGATAGCATCGATTAGTTAAGGGGGCTATTAATTAGTACAAGCTTTCAATGAAGACAAAGACATTTTTACTCAAGTGGAGGAGATCTTGTAGCTCTCAAGAAGTTAAGAGGAATGAATATTTGATTCATTGGAAGGATCATTCTACTGATAATGTTGTATGAATCCATGAAACTAAACTTAAAGAGTGGAAGATCTAGGGTAGGAATACCTCTTCTAATCCCCTTGTTCTATCCTACATGTATGTTTTTATAATTTTTGAGCTTAAAGAAGACATCTTGGAAGGTTAGCAGACATCTTGGTTGAGACCTAGGAGTGACAAAAGATGTTTGGAAGTTAGAGAAGACATCTTGCTAAAATTACAGAAGACATGGGAAAGACATATTATTTTGGAAGAAGACATCTTGAAGGAGACATCTATCTAAGACAAGAGACATCTTGGATAAGACATTTCCCCTAAGTAAAAGATGTCTTAAACAAGACATATTATCTATACACGAGATGTCGTGGCACCAAAGAAGACATCTTAGAAAAATAATAGATGTCTTTCCTGAGATATAGGTTTTCATAGGAGACATCTTGGAAAGGTAAAAAATGACTCATATGGCCAAGGAAAATTTCAAAAATACCCATTCCAATTTGAAAAATAGCTAAAAAAAAGATGAAAAAAGGATGAAAACAACTAGATAAGAAGATGAGAAGGCTTGGGAAACATCTAAAGAGCATCAAGCTGAGTTGAAAAAAGATTTCCAAGTTTCTTGTCTTTCAGTTTTTGATTAATATTATTGTATTTCATTATTGTTGATACCATAAGTAAGGGAGAAATCTCTAGAGAGTGGAGAGTTAAGCAAGAAAGATGAGTGAGCATACTAAGTCTAATTGGTGATTGAAGCTTTAAGATCAACTTGTGGTGTCTTATTCTTTGTGCTTTATTCTCTTACATCTTACTTGTGAGTTGAGATCTTAGTCCCAGGATATGGAAGAGATTCTCTATTGGTTGTGTCTTGCATTAAAGTTAGTCATTATGTGATTGTAGAGCCTCATGCTCTACAATATCAATTAAGTGTGAAAGTTTTTGGATGATTGTGGATTTTGAGAATCCTATTGTTAGCTTCTAATAAATTAATTGAAGATAGCTAGTTTTATGATTTTCTAGTAGAAAGTTTTATCTTGGCATAATATTTGGATTTAGTATTTGAAGGTGATTTATTTGTGAAGTAAACCTACTCTAAGGAACTCATCAATCAAGGATTCCAATGGGGGAAGGAAGTGGGGAGGAATCTTATTCCTCAAATGAGAATACTAAGGACTCTAATGATCGTAATTACTTCTTCTCTAGGCAAGCTTAATGAGGAAGGTGAAGCAAGACTTGCTAGAGTATTCAGAAATGCTACCAAATATCCATATGTGGAGTTGAATACTTTCAATGATCTAGATGACACCAATGCTTTTTCAAGTTATCTAAAGGTACTTGTGAAGCATTTTGAGTTAGAAGAAGTACCAACTAACTTAAGGTTACCAATTGCAAAATCTAGATTAGAAGATATAACTTCTACTTGGTGGAAAAAGGAGTTCCAAGGTCATGAAAGAAAAAATGATCAACATATCAGAGATTGACCTTTGATGAAATATAGGTTGAAAAAAAAATTAAATAGTCTCATCAAAGAAAAAATACTATTATGAAGTCAAAATTTCTAAGTCAAGATGCTAAGGAGATCAAAAAATTCTATATTGAATTTTGTGATCTATTCCATAAAGCTAAAGTAAAGTGGGATGAGTATTAATAGGATTTAATCTTTTTAGGAGACCTCAAAATGACATATTAGTTGGAGACTTACAAATTTAACCTCTTAAACCTTAAGATTAAGTGTTTAACCTATGTGGATAGATAGTCTTAGCTTCTTAAAACTCTAGTTTGTCATTAGATACATTGTCAAAGTTAGTGTTCTTAAGGAGGGTAGAAAGATCACTAAAGAGTCTAGGGAATGTACCTAGTTGTTACCAATAAGGTTAGTTGGAGAATCAATTGATGAATTAGTTGGTAAACCAAAATAGTCAAGAAGATGTATATTAATTCATCCTACAACCAAATCATACAACAGAACAACATGGAGAGTCATAATCTTATTTTGACAAGGTGTATGATACCCATGAATAAAAATGGTCTAGAAGAAAATCCAAGAATAAGAATGAAAGTGGCAACATATAATGTGCTTGCAACATCCCTAGCCAGTGAGAGGCAACATCCACTATGTCCACCATCAGCCTTGAACTAGCATGAATATCAATATCCTTGCTTCTTAGTAGAGTTACAAGATTTAGATGTTGATGTCTTATGCTTACAAGAAGTCTTACCATGGGAATTTCTATACCAATTCCCACTAAACTTGGGAAATATGGGATACAAAGCTATTCACAAGCAAAAAGGTTCTTGTGAAATTTCTTCTTTTGAGGCATACAAATTAGCCTATTGCAAAAATCACAACATGGATGGCTACACAATCTTTTATAAAGAAGCCAAGTTTGAATTGGTACAAAGACTTGAATGGAATTTAGAAAATATGATTTTTGAAATCCCAAAACTTCAAATCATGGAAAAGAAAGAATGGTCAAGGTTCTATAGAAGTCACATTGCTTTAGCAATGATACTAAAGATCCATTTATCAGGAAGATATGTACGTGTAGTTAACACACATTTAATTGCCAAATCAACATGTCTAGATGTTAGACTGTTATAAGGAGTATACTTGATTAAGTAAATAGAGGAAAGTTTGAAGAGTAAGTTATTCTTAAGACATACCGATCTAGTGTCAATTGTCATGTGTGAAGACATTAATGTGAAAGTTGGAAGTAGTGTTTATCAATTCTTAAAATATGGATGTGTAAAGGAATCCTTGGAAGATGAACCTGATTTGAAGAAAATGTTTCTATCAATTTAACATGCAATTCCATTGGCTAGTGCATATTCTACTTACTTAAAATCTTCAATAGATAAATTAGATCCTAGAATTCAGAAATAGATGATGTTAATGGATAGTACTCATTAAGAACACAGTTTAGTAATTAATCTACCATGATTAATGAAGATGGGTCAACAACATTCTTCATTAAGATCCTAGATTATATCTAGTATGATTTCTGATTATTCTAAGTTACCAAGTTACTAGAGTTAATTTCTAAAGAAGAAGTTAAGAAGAATCAAAATCAAGCCCTTAAATCATAAATAAGATTGTCTAATCATATACCAATTATAACAGAACTACAACTGTGTCCATAAATTCCTAAGGTTGATCAAGATCAAGAAGTATCTTAACCTTACTTTTATTTATGATTCTCATAATTTTCTTCATTGTTTAATTTATATTTTAATTAGGTAAATAAAATTTCTATGATAATGCATGTTGAAAATAAGGATTTTCCCTACCTTCACTTGGATAACCATATATGAGTTACACTTTGTGTGACCCTGGTTAGGACTAGTGATTAGTGGTTGGTAATTCTCTAATTCACCTCTTGTCATTATCTTAGAAAATGAAGTAAGTATTAATAAAGTAATATCTAAATTCCCATATATTCTTCTCACATATATTTTATTTGCAGAATAAGCAAGAAAACATTAGGAAATAAAACTTCAAGAGAAAAGGAGAAATCAAATTATTGGAGCATAGAAGCATAAAAGAAGCATTGGAGCTGGAAAAAGATAGTGAACATGAACTCGTTCAAGGATGAATGAAACCTAAAGGGGATAGATTATAATGTCTCCATTCCAAAATGGTGTTGCTGCATAACAAAGATGGAGCATCTTCATAACAAGTATCATCATTATTGTAACAAGACCCGAAAGGGGAGTTGTAATTAAGACATAAAAGGGCATGTTGTGATAACAGATGTGTCTCTTAAGGTGAACTTTGGGGGTTTGACCTAAAGCATTTATACCCAGGCATAGAGGTTGTGCGAGCATGGATTTGTGGAGCCAGTAAAGGTAAGTAACCGATGTGGGGTGAACTAGGACAAGAAGAGGACTCACCATCCCTTTTGGCTAATAATAGACCTAATTGTGATGGTAGTGTTGGATTGCCTCTAAGGGATAGATGTTGAAGGAAGAAAATCCTAATGAACACTCTCATATCATGATCTTGATACACTATTCCACATCTATAAAGCATTCTCTCCTCTTTTCTTCTACATTTTTCCTATTATTTTCTTTACGCATAATGTCGAATGTTACATACATTTAACATTTGGTATATTAACTTCTTACACATAATGTCTAATATAACGTATATTTGCTGTTTGCCATAACATTTAGGAATGAGATGTCATATTTTCTATGGTATATTATCTATATCATTTAATTATATTTTGGATTTAATTTAGTTTAGTTTAGTGTAACTTGTTTTGCTTATTTAGACTAGAGGTTCCCTTAACATGTGTTATTTTTAATTTTTAACCTTTATGGTTATGTTATGTAAATTAGGTGAGAGAGCTATTAAGTGAGAAAGTTATATGAGGTATGATTATGATTAGTAGAATTATTCTTCTAGTAGAACTCTTATTATGGTAATTTGCCTGATTTTCCTCAATGTGATTCTTGGTAAACTTTTGATAAACTTTTAAAACTCTTGCAATCTACACATCTTAACATTTTCTTCAAACAAAATGAAGAGGTGCTATGAGAATTTGGAGCTTGTGGAGATGCAAGTAGATTTTGGTTCAGTTATACCCTTGATAGGTTTGTTACAATACTTTGCCCTTTTTTATGTGCATTTAAGGTGAGTAATCTTTACCCCTTTTTTATTTATTATATTTGTAGGTTTTATGCATACTACATGAGATGGGTTTTGTAAATTGATTTCTTAGATTCTGTATGTATTCCTGGGAAATATGGTTATCATTTTTGATGGTGTGAGAAGGTATATTTTTGTAATTCTAATTTAGATTAGAAATTATGTAGGATTCTTTTTTGGATCTATGGGCTTGCTTGATTTGCTATTTTCATTGGCTATAATTTCTTTTTTTTTTCTTTTGACCTAGGGTTTTAAAGGTGTAGAGGATTAGTTTGGTATATTAGATGGAGATTAGTAAAACACATATATATCTTTTCATATTTTAGAGTTATGGTTTTATTTAGAACTTTATAGAATTCTCATGAAATTATCTACAATTTAAAAACAAGAAGAACTTTGAAATTCATAGTATAATTTAAATTATTACATCATCTTTCTAACCTACCTAAAAATGTAGAAAATTTCATGGAACTCATTTATGAGGCTATATTTCTCAAAATACAAAGAATATTTCTAAACTTTTATTTGTCTATTATATCCTATGATATCTTTCATATCCAAGTGAAAGCACTTTAAAATTTTAAATTATAATTGAGTTATGATTTTATTTCTCTTAGTTGTTTGGAGTTGCACTAAATTTGGTAGCATAAATTTGAAAACTTTCATCTATTAGCCTATACCAAATCTCCATATAACATTTTATCTACATATTTTGATTTATTTTAGCTATTGAATTATTTTTAATTAGGAGAAAAGTTTATGATATCTCTAAGATATAATCAATTTATTGCCAGTCATCTTTTTTTTTTATCCCTTTTTGTGTTGATTCAAAAAGTATAAATTCATAGCTTAATATGTCTCTTTGTATGATTGATATCTTTCTAAAATTTTAACAAGGACTAGATATACATCTTATATTTCATATGAATCATTAATATCTAACAAATTTCAACTAATGCTAAATTTATAATAATTTTACCCACTATTAAACATCTAGACTATGATCTAATTCTAGACTCAACTTGGATTAATGGAGGCCTTTGATACCCTATGTTAAAATCAAAAGTTTGATTCCTTGTGATCATGGTTAAGATATGATATCTTATTATTTCTATTTTTTTTCTTCTTTTATTATTAGTACTTAGTTTATTCCCCATTTTACTTCATTTTATTTAATTTATAAAATTGGATTTGTTGGAATGTCAACTTTAGCTTAAGATTGCTTATTTAATCTTTTGGTTATTTCAAGAGATGTTGGATTGTTGCATATATTGGTTATTTGGACATGTGAAATGCTATTTTGGGTCATTTTATTAGTAACATTTGATTTTCCATGTTGGTTGATTATTGGGCGTTTGGATGATGGAGCTGGCACTAAGTTGTATGATTGATTGAAGATGGACTCCCAAGAGATGTTTGGTGATTTTCCTTCACTAGGATGCATCAATGTGACTTTTATTATAGGTCCAATCCTACACAAGATAGTGATTCCATGGCTCATAGATCTTTTTGGTTGATTATTGGGTGTTTGGATGATGGAGCTGGCACTAAGTTGTATGATTGATTAAAGATGGGCTTCTAGGAGATGTTTGGTGATTGTCCTTCACTAGGATGAATCAATGTGGATTTTATTATAGGTCCAATCCTACACAAGATAGTGATTCCATGGTTCATTGATCTTTTTATTTTATGCCTCTAGAATATCAAAGGTAAGTCTTGGTAGATACCTCTAGGACTGATAGTTTAAAAATGTATGAAGTGAATCTTCAAGATGCTTCTCATTCAATTTGAGACTAATAATAAATCCATGCACATGGTTGATTGATATTTGGTTTGGATATATTTTGGCTTTTGAATTTGAAAATATACACATGAAAACCTTGATATAAATTTGATATTGAGTGTTTTGCATGATAGTCTCCTTGTTTGTAAGTTGATGAGTGGAGTGGTAATTTATTTGAGTTAGTAATGTTTGGTTTATGATTTTGGTTGTTTGGTTGTATGCCTATGCTAACATGTGTATAGGTTAGTCATGCCTCACCTAGCCACCATGAGAATTGTACATTCTTCAATTAGAAAAGGTGCTAAGGTTTCTAACTTTGTTTTTTTACTAACATCCCTTTTTATTTACAGGTTGTTATGGCTAGGTGGAGCATGGAGACATTTGATGATATTGCTAATTTAGAGCTTTTATATATTGTTATCTTTCCAACTTTGGACACTATTTAGTTATTCATGTATTAGGAATTTAACATTATGTTCTGACATTATTTCTCTTTTATTCATGTAATTGAATTTATGAATTTTATATGGTTAGACCTTATTATTATGCTGGATATTTATGGAGAATTTAGAATTATGGTTATATTATTTTTATTATTCTTTTATACTTCTTTTGATTCATCTTAGATTTTCAATTTTATGATATAACATCTATTTCCATTATTTTTTAGTTTTTAGCATATATGAAATATGGAGATTAAATATTATATTCTTTCCTTCTACTTTTCTAGTTTCTTTTGATCTTTGGTTATGGCCTCATTGTAGATTATTTTTCTATTTTCTTTTGTTATGTAGATTCATCTTCATATCATTTTTCCTTTGCAATGGTCAATCATTTGTTAGGGGTTTATACCCAACAAAAGCCTAATGTTAGGCAGAAGGGTATTACAATTTGGCCTTTTTCTCTATTGAGCAGTAAAGTATTCAATTGGCCTCTAAATAGGTTTCTTGTTGTATCCAAGATAATAAAGCTTGGAAGATTTTATTCAAACATAATATTTTATGTATAGACAAAACTCAAAGATGAAGGAATACTCATTAGAGAAATTGGATAATTAGTGGAGGAACACACAAGTGTAAAGATTCTTATTTCTTTAAATAGATATGAATTTAATGCAAAAAACTAAAAAATTTTCTTTAATGAAAGCCTACCCACTTAATCTTGGAAAACCTATAACACATTCTATTTGGTAGATGTCTATTTTCAAAAGTTTGTTTCAAGTACTTAGCTATAAATTTTTAAGTAGAGAAAATAAATTTAAAAATCACAATCTCTTGCATATTAATCAATTTTTTTCTATTAACAATGAGAATATTACTCTTTCTTGGCATCAAGTAAAAATTAAATGGAGATTTTTAAGACAAGACATTCCTATTTACAGAAATGTTGATGATCTTCTCTCTAACTTTGGAAAATTGAAATGCACACAATACACCTTGATATGGATAATGATTTGATGAATATTATTTACGTTCCCTTTAGATGTTTAAAGCTAAATCTTGGTTTCCCTAAAAAAATTTCATTACTCTAAATAAAACCTAGAATATGCAATGAGAGGATTGTCATTGGAAATAGTTTTGCATAAAGTCTAGAGCTTAAAGATCCAACCAAAGCATCAATTTCTATTTTGGTTCCTATTGGATAAAGACTTTACCTCTTAGAAATGGACTTTTCTAGATTTTCTACTTGTTAAATAGAGGATTCATCCACTCATTTTTTAGAAGTTCCTATTTTTTAAACAAATCTAGAACTAGTGTTATTCCTTTCAAATTTTTCATCAAAATCAAATTTGTAACATTTTCTTATTATATCTTCAAAGATGATTGCATTATTCAATGCTTTCAAAAGGCTTGAAATATTTTCTTATTGAGATTATTTTCTTCATTTGGAAATGTAGATAAAATGATCAGTACCAAAATATGCGTTACACTATTTTTGATTATATGAAAATTTTGTTGCGATAGTTCAATCTAACTACAATACCATATTACAAATTTTAAAAATAATATAAAATTATTTTGACAAATATAAATTGTTAGATGCTTTTTAAGTTTTATTGGTAATACTTCTATGATTTTCTGTACTGTTTCATTAGTTACATGTGACTTTAGATCACTTTGTAAGCAACATCTACATTGCTACTTATATTTTAAATTTTTCATTCGGATGGTGCCTAAATGACACTACCTACTATTCAAAACTATTGTCTTGTTAAGAAAATCAAATCATTAAAATCATCAAAAACATCAAAGTGAGTTTTCCATCAAAACTATGTTGATGGCTTAGTGATAAAATGTGACATCCCATCCCTGGATGTCATGGAAAATGTCAAATATATGTTAAATTAGACATTATGTGTAAGAAGACAATATACCAAACATCAAATATATGTAACATTCAACATTATGCGTAAAGAAAATAGCAGAGATAGTATAGAAAAGAATGCTTTGTTGATATGGAATAGTGTATCTCGATCATGCTCTAAGAGTGTTCCTTGGGGTTTTTTTCCTTCAGCATCTAACCCCTTAGAGGCAATCCAACACTGCCACCATAGTTAGGCCTATCATCAACCAAAAGGGATGGCCAATCCACTTCTTGTCCCACTTCTCCCAACTTCCATGAATTGCCTATACTAGTGATGAGATGCGAATTGCACAGGCCGCGATATCGCACCCCCTACGATATCGCGTCGTTCCCTATGATATCGCGTACGTGATATCGCGGTCCGCCGCTAAATCTATAAATAAGAGGTGGCACTCCCCTCATTGGAAATCATAGGTGTAAAGTAGCGAAGCTCTGGTGGATTGATCACCCCAGAGATAGAATATTTTCCATGTGCCCGCAGTAAGAGTCCCCCAAGTGAACTGTTCTTTATTCAAGCAGCTTTGTACCTGAACGCAAGTTGTGTACAGCAATAAAGACAAGCTTTGTGGATAAACCTTGTAGTGCATGGATAGGTTTAATTAATGTTATTTATTGCTTTCCTAGTAACGCGGCATGAGTATGACTTGGTTACGAGCGTTGACGAACGTGTACGGCTAGCCAAGGAATCGGCTACTCATTGCGATTAGATTCTCTTCCCCTTTCCTCCTAGAATGTGGGACAAGTATGACTTGATTATGAGCATCTACAAATGTGTCTGGCTAGTCAAGGAATTGGCTGCTTGTCACACTTAGGTTAGTTAAGTGCCTCAGTACGACCTCTTTGAGCATGTGCATTACGTGTGGTAATCCCAATAACGATTAGCGTTTGGTAGCCACAGTTGCACAGTTCAGGGTGTGTACGGCAAGTGGGAA
>MNCI01009650.1:747975-797906 GCA_015680685.1 Gnetum montanum | reverse complement strand
GTAATTAACTATAACACTTAGAATAATTATGCCTCAAAATCATTTAATTCCTAGGTATACCGGGAAACTAAAATGGGAAACCACCTAAGTCACAGGACTCATTATTATAGTTTTCGAGCAATATCACACATGATAACAAAAGATCATTAATTAAGGCAAGCAGTAAGGTATAACCTAACTTTAAAACAACCTTACTAATGCTTGGTCTCGTGTGATTGCAGATGGCCCTGAAACGTGGACAACAGGAAGGTCCTTCTCAAGGTGGAAGCAAATGACCTCGAAGAGGTGGAAGACAGGGTGTCCTATCAGACAACATGCAGAACAAGAGGAATAATCATTTAGTATTCATCAAGAATATCCTCCTACCATAGCACCTGAACAGGGACAATAGCTCACGTTGCAAAAGGAGGAGCTACTGTAGCACTTGAATAGGGACAATAGCTCATATTGCCCCAAGATTGTGTTTAGGCCATCCACAAGAATTCCACAGTCACTACGGTGATTGTGGAATTGAACTTTGAATCATTTGTAGAGTTTGCTCCTGAGGCTATTAGGGATCACCTTAAAGGGTCTCCCTTATGGCCTATCCTCTCTGAAAGCAGTGTCTGGTACCTAGGAGAGACATACCAATTTTGGCACAATAGGGAGCAAGGCACCACTGTCAATATTTGTGGTGTAATAGTTGACTTCTCCACGTAGGCCATTTTGGAAGTGTTAGACCTTCCAAATACAGGGCCCAAAATTACTCAGTTATCCACCCGTTCAGACCTCAATGTGCGAAAGGATTGGTTGGAGAAGGCTTTTGGTAGAGATAAAACATTTGGTGAGTTGACGACGGAAGAGAGGATCTACTTCAAAATTGGAACATATCACGTCTTCCCCACAAAGGGCCTGAAAAGAATATCAACGTATGCGACTAGAGGATGTGCAATGATGATGGGAAAGGTTAATGCTAATCTACCTCATTTATATTTAACAGAGATCCTGAGGTGATTTGAGGAACAAAAGACAAGAAAAATGGGGTTGCCTTTCCCTTGTCTTATCAGAAAGCTTTGCTGATGTGCTAATATTTAGGGGTATACCAATGATGTCCTCCGTAAAGCCCAAACTACTTCATATGCTGAATTGCTAAAGACGCCAGCTCCAAGAAAAAGCACTAGCGAAGAACTAGGGCCAGAACAAGAAGAAGAAAAGATGGTTGGACCAACTACAACTCAACTTGCAAGACTCAGCCAACCTCCAAGCATGGGTCCCAGCCAACAACAGGAAGTAGGGCCCAACATAAGCCAAGATCAACAGCCGCAAGACTACAGACCATCGATGAGCCATCTTAGGGCCATCACTGAGACAGTTAGTTGGGGAAGCCGTGATGATGCAAACCTCTTTCGTGTAATCCATGATGTCATTCAGCCTACTATTTCATTGGATCGCATAAGGGGGGAAGTATCTATTCACACAGGAGGAGGGAAAAGTATATGATCACAACAAATCTCAGGAAACACAACATCTTTCCAAGTGCAATTAGAAACTGGTGAAGGGGCCACAGTGGTGGTCATGCAATACTAGAATGCCACAGGAGTTGCAAAAGTGGTCTCAGACCACATCAAAGAATCCTTTAACATACTTGTTGTGCCACCAGTAGATTTCACAGGAGCACGGGATGCTCAAAATTTGGTTGGAACCTTAATGACTCCTATGGAACATGAGGATGCACTTGATAGATTGCTCCAAATAGGGCAAGTAATGACGTCCCTATTTAACTTCCCTTAGGATGTTACAGCAATTCAGTCAGACCTCATTTCCACAAAGGGGAAGTTGGTCTTAACAGAAGTGAGGGCTGAGCATGCTAAAGCTAAAGTGCAGAAACTACAAGAGTAGCTCATGGCCTTACAAACAACACAGCGAGACCCTCTACAATTTGTTCCACAGACTAGCTAGATAATTTTAGAACTGAGCAACTAACCAAGTTAATAGCAGAAAATAAAAGGATGGCTAATGAGAAAGAGAAGGTTGTTTGGGATGCCTCCACAGCACAGGCGCAAATTCATGCACATCTTAAAGCACTCAAGGCCTTACAAGAAGAAAACAAGCAGCTAGTTGCAGACAACCTTAGGTTGACCACTACGGAAAAGCATAAGAACGTTCTCGAGGAACACTTCCATCAATAACGAGAATAATTCATCTGGGTCAACCGAGACATAAGTCATTTAGCAAAAGAAAATCGAACCCTCTCAATGAAGGAGGTACGTGCCATTCGTCAAAAGTTAGCTATTGAGATAAGCACGGGGCAAAATGAGGCTAAACGACATCAGAAGCTAAAGAAGCACTTTCGCGATCAAGTGGAGATGTATAAATAGATCCTTGAAAAGGAGATCCATATGGCCAACGTCCAAATCAACACTATCAGTGCTCAACACACTAACTGGCGGGCCATATTGGACACATATGCCTTCGTCCACCAAGCGGAAGTCAAGAGCTGGGACCTACAAATTTAGGATCTAACAGAGTATATGGAGTTGGCAAATCTGAGATATGCCAACCTTGCCATGTTAATAGCAGGGTGCTTGAGGTCAAAGCTCGAGCAACAGGTAGCAACCACCCACATCAAATATGAAGCAGAATTTGCAAAGTGTAAGAAGCTATTGGAAAACCTAGAAGTTGCAAATTCTAAGCTTGAGATGGTAAAAGCTAGCTACCAACGATAAAAAGGTGTTGCAATGGACTTGGCTTGATGGCTAGCAGATTTTCAAGAGTACAAGGATAAAGCTAGAGCCTATGAAGAGGAACAACGAGTGTTCACGGCTTGGTATGTCAAGGCCAACCAAATGTTTCCGCAACTACCCTATCAGTGGGAAGTGTCAACTTCGTCAAACGTTGGAACATTAGCATGGACAACATAAGATCCTTGGACCGAAGAGGAGAAACTTTAGGCCATACTTCAATGCCATCAAGCCTCAAAGCCTGGAGCACAAGACAAAGGGAAGGCACCAATGAAGGAGCCACCGCCACCTGGAACTACATGAGTTCCAAAATTTTTGTAGATATAGAACATTCCATGTGTTGTATCTTTGTTTTGTTTTCATTCCACACTACGGCATAATCCCATTTTTTCCCATCTAATAATCCCATACCTATCCACTGTGTAATCACTGTAACTCGAGGATGAGTTTTCATTCAGTCGTGGGGGTATGATGAGTTGTGATTTAGGGCGACCGTGATATCGCATACGTGATATCGTGGCCTGCCTCAATGTCTATAAATAAGAGGTAGCTTTCCCAGTTTTAGCAACTTAGATTTAGACCCTTAGCTAGACTCTTGCAATTTTATCATTCTAGACTTAGAATATTTCCCAGTGTATGCCCGTAGTGTGGTGATTGTAATTGTACAGCATTCTTTATTCAAGTGTGACGTACTTGGACATGCACATGACCAACAATAAAGATCAAGATTACTTCATCATTGTAGCATTCACTTAGTTTAATTAATTATTTAATTATTATTTGCTGCTTTCCTAGTTAATCTCTTCTCACCCTTAAACTCATGTTGAAACACAGAATGAGTACAACTTGATTACGAGCATTTAAGTGTGACTACTTGGTAACCCAGTAGCGTACCTAGGATCTGCGCTTGGTAATCCCAGTAGTAGTCATGCACGAACTCCAAGATGTGTATAGATAATCAAGGAATAGATGCTCATCGCACTTAGGCTAGCTTAGATTCTCTCTCACCCTTCTCTCTTAGCTTAGTTAATATTATTTTTCATTGCCTTCAGGAGTAGCATTAGATTAGAAAATACATCATAGACCTCACTCTGGACTAAACCATATGTGACAAAGCTAATACTAGTCCAGGTGGGAAGACAACAAACTACGACCTAAGGCTAACTGTCTAGATGCCACAACTAGTCTGTCTACAAAGTTCGACCAGATCGTGCGTGTAACGCTCGTATTTGTATAGTTGAGTATAGGGGTACCTCGCCACTCATCAGCAAGAGAGAGTGGGTGAGCACACTGGGTGAGTGTAACTAGTGTTTACAACTCTAAGATCAACTTGTTGTGCATTGCTCTATGTGTTCTATTCTCTTGTATCTCACTTGTAAGTTGATATCTCAATCCTAGGTTCTGGGAGGGATTCTCTATTAGTTGTGTCTTGCATTGAGAACAACCATTATGTAGTTGTAGAGCCTCATGCTCTACAATATCATTTAAGTGTAATAGGTTTTGAATGTTTGTGGGTTGTGGGAACCCAATTATAATCTTCTAATTACATTAATTGAAGATAGTCAGTTTTCTTGTTTTCTGGCAAATAATTTTATCTTTGCATAATATCTAGATTTAGTATTCGAGGGTGATTTAGTTGGGAGTGAACCTTCTCTAGAATTTTTAGTATCAGAGCCTATTTTTATTGTTACTTGGAAATTGGTTGAGGATTTGATACTTTTAGATAGCACCTAAGAGGAAACAGGTGCAAGCTTTGAATTAGAACTTAAAAAACATGAAGTTCACATTCTAGATTATGGTTGCAACCTTCATTCACTAATCTAGTTGTTAGGATAAAAATATCTTTTAAATAATTATAAAAATATACATCATATGCCTAAACCACACTTAACAATACATACTAATAATACACAAGTTTGAGTTAGGAAGATAACAACCTAGAAACTACACAATTCAATGCTTAGGAATATGGGCTGCTTGGATAACTAAGTCTATGGAGTTCAACCAGATTGCTAATGAATGCTTTTGATTCGTATGGTTGGACATAGGGGATACCTACCGGTCATCACCTATAAAACAAGAACCACTATCTAACATAATATTTACAGCCAACCAAAAGCATCATACCACATGGATAGAAAGTAACATTTTAATTTCTTAACCATGCAAGATGTGAACACAAGAGGAAGATGGTGAACATAGAAATTTTTCTACCACAATCACTACTCTTCCAGAAGTGCTCTTACATCCTTTACTATTTTTTAGTTGTAAGTTACTAAATCAAGCACATCAACAATTTTTTATGTGAGCATTAAAGCATTATTTTGTCTTACATAGGAATGAATCACCATCCAAATTCAAAACGACTACTTCTTAAATCAAATCAAATCCTTAAAAAGAAAAATCTTAAACAAAAAAAATAAGACCTTAAAAATTCCATGAAAATTTTATGCTCACATCATAATCCAAAAACAAGAAAATAAGGACACTCCCCCTTAAACATAATATTTGTAAATAGAACAAAATTTAAAACACTATCAATGTTTTTTAATATGGATCATGAGTTAACCCATTAAGCATCATTGGCAAAGGATCCTTGAATGAAAATCCAAGTATATTCTATTAAACAAGAATACAAAACCTCACAATCTAACATCAAATTATTGAGTTCTTAAGGCATTCAAGTCAAAGACTCTTCATAAGATGAATGGATATAAGAACAACCACACAATAAATATAACACATTACAACAAGAAGCACTGATCACATACATTGTCTTATATTTGATGCATGACAAAATTATCATCTTAAAATTCCACAAAGATCAAAGAGTAGAAGAGAATATGTTTCTTCATAATTTACCATAGGCAACTCATGCATATACAAACATTTTGCGTAACTAGGAGATTCCTAATAACATTCACTTAGCATACCATATGATTTCTTAGTATAAATTTTTAAGCTATGGCACATTTATGTTTTATGCTAGAGCTTACCTTAAAAAAGGAACTTCCATGGAATTAATCAACACTTGAATTATTTGGCCATTTCTATTCTAGGTAGATGATACATGATTGCATTACCTACTTGTAATAAATGTTTACATAATTGGATTATTTAGAAAGTTACAATCAAGATACGTTCACTCATCTTTATACATCTCATTTGTTACTCATAACTACTTTATAAAAGTACTTAAATGGATCTTCTACTTGAACCAAAACTTTGGCTATAATACTAAGTGTAAAAATACTACTATGAGAAGTGTTTCTTAATACCACCTAAGAACCCATAAGTATCTAAGTATTCTAGAGTGGACTGTACTATCTAGTAATGTCCTCAACAACCTACAATCATAGAATAAGTACATGACTCCCATGTTACATGTTAGTTTAACAAGATGCCTTGATAATCATATAAGCAACTAGTCCAATGTGGCACACGTAACATACTCGAAAGCACTAGCATATAAATAAGACATCATTCCCTTAGAAGAGTTAAGATGCATTCCTAGTCTAATGTATCTTTCCCTATGCCCCACTCCATAAAGAAGGGCAATGGCTTAAGCATCAAAGCCAAAGCTCCTTCATAAGCCTACATATTCATGTGACATCATACACAAGGAATCAAGGTCATGTAGTTCTTTAATATGATGGTTAAGATAGCATGGAACCTAAAAGGATCTTTACACTCCTTTTGATACTCATTTTAGAAGGAAAATAATCTTAAAATTACTAACAAGACATAATCTGTACATCTTGAGAGGTCATTGTCAAGAAAAACCTATCATTTCTCATTGCATTTATTACACCCCCAAGCTAGGGCTAGGATAGAACTATGAAAGACATAGATATGCAAAGAATAGAAAGGTAAATCATGCAAATCCCTATGGATTTAACTAATAAAATTTTGATTTCATGTAAACTTGACAAGCTCCATTGGGCTATAATTACATAGCAAGAACATAATTAACTAAAAGTTCCAAGGAGTTCCAAAGTGAATCCTATCCTATAACTAAGTCATTATTTGAATATAAGCAATAATAATATTAACTTAAAATACAATATCAAGAGAAAAATATAGCTTATAAAGTTGTATTAATAAGTAATCAAATCATCCAATATATTATTCAAAAATCACAATGACAATTAAGCATTTAAGATCATGTTGTAAAACATAATAACATTAACAGAATGAATGTAACATTAATTGAAATTATCAAATCCCAGTCTAGCATTTGGATATTTAGATCCTATATGCTTATTGCATCTCTAAACATGAGTGGTCACAAATTATATTTATGATCAATTAGGCTTTATTTGATTCATCAGATCTAATAACTTCTATGTCTTCTAAAATATATGGAAGGGGGATATCGGTATAAGACTAAGCAAGACATATATTATAAGCATTCCCCATATGATCTATGGATAAGTGCCATGGAACTAGGATGAATGAAAATTAATACATGAACTACATAAATCATTAGCATGAAATAGCCATTTATGAATCAAGCATAATAAAATCTCAATCAAGCATAACACATGTAAGCATAACAAGCCAATAATTCCCATCATCACCATCCATGTATTCTAATAGAGGTAGTATCCTCACTAGGTTCCAAATGTGAGCTATATCATTATTCTTGATATCAATAATTCTTTTACCATGGTACTAGATTCCATATACATCCATCTAATTGTTCTTGTAGATCTTTTATTAGTTTTTATTTTTTTGAATCACTGTTAACGAATGGAAAAATACATGTTATTGATCTTCTTGATTAATAATGATAACCAAGAATGGATCAAGTTCCTTGCTTACTCAAGATTGGATTCCTAACAATGATCACAAAGTATGTGAACGTTAAATCAGTGTCAATCTATGGCTACCCCACAAGCTGATTAGTAAACTTCCTTGTGCTAACTCTATGAATGTCTCCAATAAATTTAACTAAACAACAATGATTCAACTTTTATCACAATGCATTGTTCCTAAGGTGGTAGGAAAAAATACCCATTCTCTTAACACTTCATCATTCAATTTATTACTAATTATTCATTTGTATCCTACAAGAATTATTCATTGATCCATGACAACTAGCTTTGGAAGCTATAGTGTGTTCCCAACATTGAAATAATTCTTAGAGATGAGTATATTGAGGTGTTAGCTAGGTGGTAAGGGTTTTGGCTTGGTAACCCCAAGTCATAGGCTTAGTTTTGGGGAATATTAAGTTATAAATATTAAAAAATTTTACAAAATAAATTTTAAAATTTTTGGATGGATCCAAGAGGTCTCAATGGATGTAAAAAAATTTTAGTTTTAGTTTTATTAATTAATAATAAATCAAACTAGAATTACTCACTTTTTGCCTAGAATGTCTAGTAGTTCTTTCTCTCTCCTCATGTTCTTTTCTAGCATTTTTGTAATCAAATTATCATTAATGCCAACATTCTAGGCCCCACAATTGATGAAATGTAAAAAACATGCATGAAGACATCATTTCAGAAAGTATGCACCAATATAAAAAATGTAAAAATGACATTTTAGATCCATGTAAGTTCTACAAGCTACCAAACATTCTTTAAGTAAGATTTGATGATAGAATTATGTGTTTTGAAATGCATTTAAATTATCCATGAAAAAATAATATACAAATATTTTAACCAAAAATGAATCAATTCAAATCATAAAATTTTTTAATCTACTATTGAAAATTATTTAATAATCAATTTAACTATGGTTCTAGTGAAACATGAATTATGAGGCAACTATGTAGATTGCAGATTAAATATAAGGAAATAGATTTTAATATCAAAATGCATCTACATAGATACTAATTACTTTGAAACCTGATAAATGATAGGGAATGTTCATAATATAAACTTACATGTCCTAATTTAGCTATCAATGATGGATTATTATAAATCTCCTATCATCTTATTGGATCCTTCTAGATCTAGCCTTGCAATGCCCTTATATGACTAATATTCCTTTTATATTGATGAGTGGCAATGTAACCCTACGCTCAACCATACGAATACAAGTGTCTACGCGTGATCCAATCAAACTCTGTGGATGGACTAGCTGTGGCACCTAGACGGTTATAAGTTGATCATAGTTCGTTGTCTTCCCACCTAAACTAGTATTTACGTTGTCACGCATGGTCTAGTCTAGCATGAGGTGTATGATTTGATTTCTAAGACTATGCTTACTCCTAAAGGTAGTGAGAAATAACTTTAGTAAACTAATAGACAATGGAAAATAAAATCTAAGCTAGCCTAAGTGTGATGAGCATTCATCCTTAATCATCCGTACGCATCTTAGACTTCATGTACTATGTCTAGGATCACCAAGTGCACATCACTCGAAGCACTACTTCATATGTTACTGGGTTACCACGTAGTGACACTTAAATGTTTGTGATTAAGATGTACTCATTTTGCATAATCAATAGAAATAGTAAATGATAATAAAGAAATATTGACCAAGAAAACAATAAATAATAATCAACAATTAAATAATTAGAAACTAAGTGAATGCTGCAATAATGAAGTAATCTCAATCTTTATTTCCAATTGTGTGCATGTCTAAGTACGTCACACTCGAACAAAGGTTCCATACAATTACAAGCATCACACTACAAGCATGCACTTGGGAAAGAAACTGAAAACTAACTAAAAACTGACAAAAAGACTTGACCCTTAAGACTTACTAATCAATCCCCTTCCTATGCGCCCGAGTGCTATATTTATAGGCTAACATAGAAATCATGATATCATGTATATGATATCGTTACCCAGGCTACGATATCATGTACCTGATATCGAGGCCTAGCAAACCATGATTCATCATACCCCCACAATTGAATAAAAACTTGTCCTCGAGTTAAACAAAATGAGAAACGAGTTCATTTGATTACACAGTGGATAGGTATGGGATTATGGACTAACTATGGATTATTTCATGCCACAATGTGGAATTAAACAAAACAAAATTGGGACACCAACATAGAATACAAAATACAAAATTGTTAGAACTCATGTGGTTCCTAGTGGTGGTGGCTCCTCCATGGGCTTCTTCACCTTATCCTGTGCTCCAAGCTTTGGAAATGGATACCTTTGAAGGAGCACCTAAAGCTTTTCTTCCTTTGTTCAAGGATCATGTGTCATCTATGCTAATGTTCCAATATTTGACAAAGTTGGCACCTCCCATGGACACAACAATTGCAGAAACATCTGATTGGCTTTGATGTACTAGGCTGCAAATAACCATCATTCCTCCTTGTAGGCTCTGGCCTTGTCTCTACATTCTTGATAATCCATGAGTCATCAAGACAAATCTATTGCAACATCTTTCTAACCTTGTTAGCTGGCTTTTACCACCTCCAACTAAAAATTTTCTACCTCCAATTTCTACAGTGTCTTTTTGTGTTCAGCAAATTATACCTCATACTTGGCATAGGTGGTAGCTACCTACTTTTCCAACTCAATCCTCAGGTGTCCTACTATTAACATGGCCAAGTTAGCATACCATAGGTTTGCCAACTCCATGTATTCAGTGAGATCCTAGATCTATAGGTCTCGGCTCTTTAATTCTACTTAGTGGGCAAAGGTGTAAGTGTCTAGTATCGCCCACCAGTCAGTGTTTTGAGCACTTAAAGCATTGATATGGGTCTTAGTCATATGGATCTCTTTTTCAATAATCTGCTTGTACATCCCCACCTAGTCTTGAAAATTCTTCTTCAATTTTTCATGTTGCTTAGCTTTGTTTTGCCACATGCATATTTTAATGGTCGTCTTTTGACAGATGGCACCTACTTCCTCAATTAAGAGGGTCCTATTCTCTCTGGCTAAGTGATTCATATCTTGGTTGACCCTTATTAGCTATTCTCACATTTGCTAAAAATTTTCCTTGAGAATATTCTTTTATTTTTCAATTTTTTTCAATCAAAGATTCTCAGTAGCAAGAAGTTTATTTTCTTCTTGTAAGGCCTTGGGTGCTTTTGCATGTGCATATATTTGGGCTTGTGCTTTCGAAGCATCCCAATTAGTCTTCTCCTTTTCCATTACTACCCTTTTATTCTCCTCTAACAATTTATTCAGTTGCTCCATCCTAAATAATTCTAGCTAGTTAGCTGGGATAAGTTGGGATGGATCCCATTATGTAGCTTATAAGGCAACGAACTTCTCCTGGAGTCTTCTCAACTCATCTTCTACGTGTTCGACCCTAACCTTAGCCATAACCAACTTTCCATTCATGGAAATGAGATTTGATTGTGCTATTGTGACATCTTAGGGGGATGTCAAAAAAGGGTGTCATTACTTATCCTATTTGTAGCAAACAATCTAGAGCATCCTCATGTTCCATAGGAGTCATCAAGGGACTAGCTAGAACTTGAGCATTATGTGCTCCTATGAGATCCACCAGTGGCACAATAGGGATGTTAAATGACTCTTTGATGTGATCCATGACCACTTCTGCTACTTCAGCTACATGCTAATGTTGCATGACCACTATTGTGGCACCTTCAGTCGTTTCTAATTGTACTTGAAATGATGGAACATTCCTAGAAATTTGTTGTGACCAATGTAACTCCCCTCCTCCCATTTTTATCAAGACCTTTCCCCATGCATGATTAATTGAAATCATGGGCTGTATAGCATCATTAATTACCTTGAAAAGGTTGGCCTCATCACGACTTCCCCAACTGATCATTTTTGTGATTACCTTAAGATGGCTCCTCAATGGTCAGTAATCTTATGGCGGTAGTGGCGGTTGGTCCTACTAGCCCGTGGGCTGCATGCTGAGCCCTACTTCCTATTGTTGATTGGGCCTCGTATCTAGAAGTTGGCTAGGCCTTATTTTTTGAGGTGTAGTGGGCCTAACTCTCTACTCTTGTTTAGGCTCTAATGTTTCACTAGCATCTTTCCTTAGTGCTGGTGGCTTCAGTAATTCAGCATATGAGACATTTTGAGCTTTTCTGGGGACATCATTAGTGTACCCCAAAATTCCAGCACACTGACACAACTTCCTAATTAAATAATGGAATCGAAGTGAAAACTTCCCTATCTTATGTTCTTCAAACCACCTCAATATTTCTGTTAGATATAAATGGGGTAAATTGGCATTGACCTTGCCCATCAAGATTTCACTTCCTCTAGCCATATAGGTGGAGATCCTATTTAGTTCCTTTATCAGAAAGATGTGATATGTGCCAATTTTGAAATAGATTCTCTCTTCAAGGGTGAGTTCCCCATATGTTTTGTCCTCTTTACCGTATGCCCTCTTTAGCCATACTTTTCGTGCATTAGCATTGGAGCAAGTGGACAAATCGAAAACTTTGGGCCCTATATTCAAAAGATTCAGAACTTCCAAAATGGCCTTCGTAGAGAAATCAACTGAAATCCCATCAATGTCAGTCATGGTGTCTTCCTCTTTATTATTCCAAAATTGATAAGTCTCCCCCAAATACCATTCTCCACTTTCCAAGAGGACAGGCCATAGTGGAGATCCTTTGAGTTGATCTTTGACTGTCTTAGGGGAAATTTTGGTAAAAGATTCAAAATTAAGTTCCATGATCACTGTAGCTAATGTAGACCTTTCCCAAATTTCATGAACACATTATGGGGACAACATGAGATGTTGTCCTTGTTCAAGTGCCCTACCTTCTCCACCTTCTACTTGCCCAGATTGTGTAGTAACATGGGTTTCTTAATGGATGCTAAATGATTGTGCCTCCTATTTTGCATGTTCTACAAGAGGTCCTTGGCCTCTGCCTCTCCTTGGGCATTTGGATGCACCTTTGGAGCATCCTCCCTATTGTCCTCATTTAGGGACCATCTGTAATCACACCAGGATCAATCTTTAGTAAGGTTACTTAACAAAATCTAATTATCTTATACCTTACTCATTACCTTTAATGAATTTTGAATTCTTGCTCAGTGTGATTTTAGAGTTAGAAATTTTTAAGGAAATCCCCCTAAAATTTTTCATGTCAGGGCTAATTTGATCAAGTGACTCCAATAATAATTTTCATGATTTGGTTGAAGAAATAAAATTAGTATGGCATAAGTTCTTATCATTTCTTAAGATCACTTACCCCTGTGATATCCTTTGAGTGACAGGGAATTTCAAAAAAAAAATTATGCACAAATTGGAGCATACCCCTCCCCCACGACTAAGTTAGATAATCTAGGTTTAAGCAAGTTCAATCAGAAGGAGAATCAGAGCGTTAATGAGCAAGATATGGATGGTTAAATGGTAGGTGCGCAAAGCATGAAAAATCATGGAAGAAAATAGCAATAACTCCCCCCATGTGAATAATTGGAAATGATGTTGACATGTGTGTGTGTGTGTGTGTGTGGGGGGGGGNGGTCCATATATATAGGTTTTATGGACAGAATATTACATATACGCTAGCGCGGACCCGATATCATGTTGGACCCAATACTAGGTACCCAATATTGTGTCCCTTCCAAAATAGGGTATTGAGTAAAATTGGTGAATTTTTGAGTTTACATGTCCAAAAATGAAGGATTTAAGATAGATTTGAAAGGTCTGTGGTGATGTTAAGTGGACATTAAGACACCAAAAGTGTAATAAAGTGGAATTATACAATGAAGTTCATGAATAGGATGAGAAAAAAGGACATGTATTGGTGCATAAGAATTTTTGGGTTGAAATGATAATAAAGGAAAAAATAAATTCAACAATGTAGTACTCGGAGGGTATAAGATGATGTGGTGGTGTGCAATAAGTACAAATTACAAAAGTTATGCAAGTGGATCTTCCCCAAAGCAGGTTCCAACCTATCATGCCCTTGCGTAACCACACCTTAAAATGTCCATAGGCACTAGAAGGGTGAAATGCAATTTGCACCGATGCAACAAAACACACACATGTTAAATATCATGGCAATGAGGTATGGATTCCATGCTACACAAGACATAAGTTAGAAATACTTGGATAGTGGGGTGAGACAAATCATAGAAGAGGTTGTAGAGATCAAGACATGAGGTAACTTAACCTAGGCACAATGAATCCTGAGTGTGGGGCATGATTAGGGTATCATTAGCCTTTCGCTCCAAAATCAAGACCAAGTCCATGCCACTAATTAGTGACATCGCATTATTTCATCCAATGATAGACAACCATAAGAGCATCATGACAACAAGGCATATGATCACTTGGAATTTTGTCTAAGGTAGGAGTGATTTGAATTTCTTTATGCAACATTTTTCTTGATCTTTTTTTTTTACTATTTTCCTTCTTTCTTTCTTTTTTCTTCTTCTAGCCACTTTGGCACTTTGTCGTTTCCAACAGTGATCTAGAGAAGCTGCCAACCTTCAGGCATGGATGCATGTCTTTCTAGTGGGATCCTCTAGAAAAACATTGAGTTTCTTTATTGACTACCTTTATTACTCTTACTCCTATTTTTCATTAGATCTATAAGGACCTTAGTACAACCAAGCTACATGATAGCACATACAGATGTCACCAAAGAGAATCGACAAGTTCCCTTGATGCCACACCCTAGACATTCCCTCTTGGTTTGTCACTAATCACTCTGGGCATAATGAGTATAAAGTTACTTTAATTTTTAATGATAATAAGAATATCATCGTACCCAGAGTAGAACCTCTTATTAATAGAATGGTTGGGTGGATGTTGTGGGTTCACTGTTCAAATAATTAGTCCCTTATGACTCGATAGCATAGAACAACACCTCAACCGATAAGTCACATGAGTATTTTATTCACAGATGAGATTATCCTCAAAAAGATAAAGTGACAAATTGAAAGATGACAAATTAGAAAACAAAAAACTAGAAAACAAAAAATTGTAAAACTAAAGAAAAGGAAAAACATTTACTAATTTTGCTTATTTAGAATGGAGGATATCCCCCATGACTAAACCTTATATCATGGCAAGAATTAATAAATGGAAAGTTTGGATCCATGCATGTTGAAAATATTGGGGTCCAGTCATATCCAAACCATTGGGTGTCTTTTGATGTGATGGTAGGAATGTACCCAAACTGGGGTTCACACACTTGATTAAAGTAGGAATAGTGGGGCAAATTATAAGATGTGCTCATGTGATAAGGAGCTAACCCACTATGGCACCCATGACCATAAGACGATGTGCAAGGATCGATATGCCTCTTCACGTTGTCATATTCATTGGGTCGCATAGTTGTTGGAGTGTTGATTGGTGGCCCAGATAAAGTAATAGGAGGCATTGAGTTTGAAGAAGAAGGTGCATCATAGTGTTGGGCTTGTGCTGAGTTGGAGGATGCGGTGGTTTCAAAATCGTGTTATCTCTTTCTACAATCATGCCTAAAGAAAGGATGCTTTCAACGTTATGGAGGACTTCCACTACTGTTGATAGTAGTAGCACAAGTAATGTTCGTGGGTTGGTGATGTGGTGCAAAACCTTTTGGTACAACTAGTGGAAATGTAGAAGGAGGCAAAGGATGAGAATATTAAGGGCAAGGAGAAGTGTAAGGAACATGAGGTGGTGATCCTGTGAGAAAGGACATGGGTTGATAGTATTTGGGAGAATGATAATGATGAGGTGAAGTAGAGGATGTCGATCCAGTCGGAGAAATAGGGTGTTGAACATAATAAGCACTTGGTGTCAAGGCATACAAAGGTTGAGGCCAATTTGGCGATGGTCTCCCCCACAACTGGGGGTTTTGACACTATAGTTGAACACAGTACTTCTATACAAAATCCAAATGTAGCATTCTTCCCCAATGCTCATGTAGGTGTAACAAGATTGGGCATTGGCCTTTAGGGTGATCGTACAAGCAAACATCGCATTGATACTTATGATTTGTAGTTAGGCCCCTATCCTTATTTCCTTCATCCCTTCTTTTCAATTGTTGAATGGTGTTCTATCTTGTTTCTGAATTTAGCATCCTTTGTTTGTTTTGGTTTTCAAAGTGATCTTGTGTGGTTTTACCTCCAATAATTTTTGCATATTCTCTGCATTTTTCATGTACCCACTCCATCATTTTATTGATCTTTGCCTCAATTTCATATAGTGATTTTAATATTGGCAAAGATGGGGATGGTTCCACCTCCTCAAGGTGAGTTGATTTCTCCTCTTCATGATTATGGACCTTTATTACTTTAAGAGTTTGGTCCCATTGAGATCTTTCAACATTCTCCCATTTGGCTATCTCTCCTTCTTCTTTTGCTACCTGCTTAATAAGGTCTTGGAATTGATGGGTTTGTAGTTCATATAGTTGACTTGGGGCATACATCCCTAGGGTCTCCCTTATTTCATTACGGAGCCCATCCATGATGTGATACATTAGCATTTCCTTGGAGAACCCATGGCCTAGGAATTTGTTTAAAAATGAATAATATCTTTCTAAGGATTCATGTTGCCCATGTTTCCACTCTTGGATTTGTCTCCTCAAGGCTGACACTCTTGCATAGGTTTGATATCTTTCATTGAAGAGTTCTACCATTGTGGACCAACAATGCATTGGATTTGGTTTTAAAGACTTGCACCACACTTTTGCTTAGCCCACAAGTCTCATAGGAAAGATCTTAAGTATTTTTCATCCATTATCAATGTTGTTCCATGCACAGGCATCATAGAAGGCTTGTAAATGATGTTGCAGATCTAAATCATAGCCCCTTGAGAACTTAGGAAAGTTGTTTAAATCAAGCCTAGGTAGATGGATTTCCTTATGATGCTTATGGAATATTCAAATAGCCTCTATTATATGCATTAGGCTCTCAGTGGCCAATAGGGGTTCATCATCACTAAGTAGGTTGTGAGTTTGTAAGTTAAGATGATGTTGTCTATGTTCATGTTGGTGTTCCTGATTTTGCTTGTGGGTTTGATTTTTATTGCTACACTAACCCCTTGAGGAATAGTCATCCATGTCATGACCTGATGTTGAAAGAGGAGAGGAAGAGAGATAATTGGAAGACTTGTCATGAATTTTGTAAGTCTCCCAATCATCCCTTGATGTACTCTTGCTAATCACTGAGAAGGTCCTAGGCCTTATAAGCCCCCTTATTCTATGGGATGTCCCATCTTTACTATAGGTGTTTGAGTTGGATGACAAGAGTCCTTGAGTATTGTTGGGGTGTCTATAAACATATGAAACTCTTACATAAGATTGCGTACTCCAAACTTCTTCTTCATTATAAATTTCGTTGGTTCTCCAATGAATGGCCTCACTAGTTGCTACGTTATCGTTGTTTTGTGAGAGAGACATTGTTGTGAATTGTGTGTGACTTAGTTGAAATTAATTTCTTTTCTAAAATTTATATCGTTAATACTTTGTTATAGTGATCTTTTATGATATAACTAATCTAGATAAGTAGCACCATCCCCAGCAATGGCACCAATGATGAGCGACAAGGTACCCCTATGCTCAACCATACGAATACGAGCATGTACGTGTGATCTAGTTGAACTTCATGGACGGACTAGCTGTGGCACCTAGATAGTTATATGTTGATTACAATTCGCTATCTTCCCACTTGGACTAGCATTTGTCTTGTCACATATGGTCTAGTCCAGTGTGAGTTGTATGATGTGATTTCTAATACTATGCTTACTCCTAAAGGTAGTGAGAAATAACTTTAGTAAACTAATAGACAATGGAAAATAAAATCTAAGCTATTCTAAGTGTGATGAGCATCCTTCCTTAATCATCCATACGCATCTTGGACGTTGTGTACTACGTCTGGGATCACCAAGCACACATCACTCGAAGCACTACTTAATACACTACTAGGTTACCATGTAGTGACACTTAAATGTTTGTGATTAAGATGTACTCATTCTACATTATCAATAGAAATAGTAAATGATAATAAAGAAATATTTACTAAGAAAATAATAAATAATAATCAACAATTAAACAATTAGAAACTAAGTGAATGCTACAATGATGGAATAATCTCGATCTTTATTACCAATTGTGTGCATGTCCAAGTACGTCACACTCGAACAAAGGTTCCATACAATTACAAGCATGACACTGTGGGCATGCACTTGGGAAAGGAACTGAAAACTAACTAAAAACTAACAAAAAGACTTAACCCTCAAGACTTACTACTCACTCCCCTTCCTATGTGCCCGAGTGCTATCTTTATAGGCTAACACAAGAATTAGGATATCGTGTATGCGATATCATTACCTAGGTTGTGATATCACGTACCCAATATCGTGTACCCGATATTGGGGCCAGCAAACCATGATTCATCACATATGAATCCCACTATATTTAAGTTTATCTAGTCTTTCCATTCTTAGCCTTGCTTGAATTCCTAGTACAACGTCAATAACCTTTGCCAGCATCTTACCTTTTTAGCCCCTCCTAAATGTTGGTAGAAAGTGATGGTGAATAGTCTAATGATAGCTATGCTTTTATGGATAAGAAGTTGATGTTGATGGTTTAGAATGTCTCATGCCAATTTTGGTTTGGGACTGAGACTTTGGTTGCACATGGTTTTAATTTTATCTTGATATTTATTTTTATCCTATTATTGAAATGAGTCTCCAAGTTACACATATAGGTGAGACAACTTATACTTAATCAGTAAATATTATGGGCATGAGACTTATGACTTGTTTCTTATTTATATATTTCCAAAGTCCTAGGTCTAAGGGTCAAGCTTTTAGAAGATACTAGCCAAATGTTTGACTTATTATTATTTACTAAAATGAGTAATGAGAAAATAAATAAAATAAAATACAACTCATCACATCATATTATTAACCCATATGATTAGCCATATAACCCAATCACTTTATCGTCATCTTAATCGATAAGTCACATGTATGACATATTTTATAAATAAATTCAAAATAAAAAGTCCCATTACTAACACATAATAAAAAATCACACACCATCTTACCTTCATGTACCTCACACATCCATTTACTTTACCGATCAAATGGCACCTACCTAAATAGTCTCATAAATTAATTAATACATTTAAATAAAATAAATAAAATAATTGCAACATAAAATTATACTCTTGATTTGAAAGCTCCAGGTTATGGGTTCAATTTTGGTGAATAATGCTAAGTGTTAAAGCTCCCATCATCACCATCATCATCCTAGTATTATCCTAGCAAAATGGGATTTACTACATGAGTTCTTTTTCACTATTTGCCTCTATGAAAAGCTAAATCTTTATTTATTTGTAGTTTTTTCAAATCATCTTTGATCACGTGACTAATGCATATCACACATAGGGAATGCCCTAACATCTACAAAATTTAAAAAAGAAACTCATCCATGAGATTTGCCAAGGTGGCACAACCAGTTATCAACTACACATTGGAATTAACATCCTCCTTTCATATCCTGAGCTTGGAACTAACATTGGTAGAGTTTTATAAAGTTTTGATTAGATTATATATCTTTGGATGTACCTATATCACAATTATTTTGAGGTTTCAACACAACTGCATCACCACCTCACATCTCCTCCTTCCCCCAAAACATAAAATTATACTACTACTAATCAAAATAAATACTAGCACTTAAAAATACATGCAAGACAACCATCTATGAACAAAAATATTGTTGGGAGTAGGGAAATGTTGGAACCCTAAAATAATTGTAAAAGAGATACACCTCAAGATATATAGTTTATTTAGAACTTTATAACTTAGCATTGTCCACTAAAATCAAATCCATGACCTAGAGCTTTCAAATCAAAAGGCTTTATTACTAGGCTAACACCTCATTGTTTACAAACAAAAATATTATATATAATCAATACCTCTAGCTATCATTATTGTATATATCAAGGTAGTCCAATGTTCAATTCATATAGTGTATAGCCCACCAATGTATAGTTTTATCATAACATTGGTTTGCTAGGGGTATTAATTCGGTTTACATATTTGACATGGTACACAACCTTAAGTTATAAATGTAGAGCATGATATAGTGCCAATAGAATCATTGTACTAACTCAATATAGATGAAAGGTTATGGGTTTGACCTATGTGGTATTACTACATTGGAATAAACTAGTCCACTAACAAGACTGTTAGAGCACTCACCAATCATACTCTTATAATTATGTAGGTATTGAGGAGGGAGGGGGTTGGGGAGGGTACAAGAGGGTGTTAGATCCCAAAAAAATAAATAATAATATTAAGAAAATTAGATTACATCATATTATTAAGGATAAAGTCTAAAGAAAAAGCCCAATAGTTTTAGAGATGCCTTTTCAGGTTTTCACCATTACAATCAATCCTAAAAAGTCTCCCCTCTAGGGTAGGAAAAGCATCAAGCCTTGTCATTATTTAGAAGCATACTCATGAGATTTCACTTCTTTCTAAAGGTTTTCTTGTAAAGAGAAGAAGAAAACTCTCTCTATATTAAAAAAAAAACCTCAATCAAAGATAAAAAACAAATAGTAACAAAAGCTGAAAGCTTCTTATTCTTAAGCCTCAAAAAAGAAAAAAGAAAATTAATACTGTAGAAAAAAAAATTAATTGTTCAACTTTTACTAAGAACTTTTTTGCTTGAAGTTGTAGCTAAAAAGTAACATTTTAAAGAATTCGGTATTTGACAATTGAAGTGAAGCCATAGTTATGCTCTTACAGCTAGAAAATCACTACACACCAAAGCTTTGAAATAGAGTAGAGAATAAGTGATCAAAGATAATTCCAAATGCAAGGAAATAAAGTAGACAAAGTGGGTTGATCACCAACAATGACTTCATTGATGCTTGGTTGAAATTTATTACAATTTTTGGATGTTCATTTCCAAGCATGCTAAGTAACAGAACACTCAAAAAATATATATGAGAAAATGAATCTTCACTTCTATAAAGAGGAGATTAAGGAGAAAACTTTTTCATATGTTTTAGATAAGTGCTAATAGGAAAATCTTGATGAATAAGACACCATAAAAAATAACAATTTTAGAAAATATAAGAGCTCTTCAAATATTTTTTTATTTTACTAATAAAAAAGTGCAATGATAATTGCATTTTCTAGGTCTTATTGTATTTTTGATGAATAAAATCATTCTTTGTAATAATCTCATAAGAAACTTTTGAATTAAAAGGAAAATCATGTCTAACATTCTTCCAAAAAATATCTAGAAAAGCCTAATATAAATTGTTGCCAATTTTAAATAAAATCTCAAGGTTAGAAATTAATTTTTCAAAATTCTTTTTCCTCTTTCTATTCAAAAAGTAAAGGCTAGAAATCTTACATGGTTTGCACCTCAATAGATCCCAATAGGACCCAATCCATAACTTCCAAGTAGATCTAGCTTAGAAAGCAAAACCAACATAATAAAATAGAGAAAATCTCCCTTATATTAAGAAAATTCTCAAAATACATAGAAAATACATCAAAGATGAGGAGCCAAGCTCAACTCAAAACTTTCCCAAGGATCTTAGAGGCCACACTTATCCTCTCTTAATTCTCAATTACTCACAATGGAGCCCAAGTTGAAGACAAGACACTTATAAGAGATTCTCCTAACCTCTCTAAAGTGCTCTCCCTTGCCTCTCACTCAACTTTCTTGCACAAGCTCTCTTCTTACATGAACTTTCCTTCCTCAAGAGCTCTCTCTTACTCTTAACCTAGGTTTGGTCTTTAACCTTTGGCATTTGGCACTTTGACCTTTGGTGTTTGGCACTTCAGCACTAACAATGGTGAATTACATCAATATTTATAAGCAACTGTAAGATAAGAATCCTAGAATCCTTTCCCGAACTCAACTTAAGGTTATTTAGATGTTTCCCAAGTCTTCTCACTTTCTCCCTGACTGTTTCCATCCTCCTTTGGCTGTTTCTTGAATTGGAATGGACATTTTCAAAAGTTTCCCCATGCGTTTGGGTCATCTTTGACCTTGACAAGATATCTCCTGCAAAAACCTAACTCTCAACCAAGATTTTTGCTAATGTTTTGAGACTTCTCAACTAGGCTCAAGATTTTTACTAATTTTTTGATATGTCTCATCTAGGCTCACAATGTCTCATGCATAGTGGAGACGTCTCATTTAAGATGTCTCAAGTTCTGGTGAGACATCTCACCTACAAGTGCCAAGTACAAAAATGCTTGTTTTAATGCTTGGAACCTCCATATGTCCTCAAACAAGTCCCCATAGACCCTAGAACCCCCTAAACTCATCAAAATGAGCCCAAAACACCGCAAAACATGCCAAAAAATCCAAGAATAATCCTCAACAAAATTAAGACAAGAAGACACATAACATGTAGGATAGAATAAGGGGATTTAAAGAGGTGTTCCTACACCAAGAAGCTTCATTTTAGGTAATCTATTTATCATGCATATGCAAACAAGAAACTATAGTGATACCAAATCTACTCCACATGGCACATTATCTAGATGCATTAATAGCCCAAGCTCCTTCATTTAAAGGAAGCCACCATGAGCTAATTTGCATGAGCATATATTCTAAAATTGTAATATGATTGTAATTCCAATATTTACTGAGTTTGAACCATGTATTTTAAATTTGTTTAAAAATTGGAAAACTAAGAATAGAAATGGCTTAAGGAAAAATAAGATAGTGAAGAAAGTTATTAGAAGACCAACTATTATCATTCCTAGGTTTTCATTGCATAAGTTTATTTCTTAAAATGAGCGTCCAAATATCATCTCCATTAATGCACTTTACAATTCATTTTGATGCAAGAGAAATATCCTAGTAATGACAATTAATGAGGTCAAGTCCTCTATCTCTTTTACTACTAGTGCAAATATCCCAAGAAACTCCAGAAAAACCTTTTCCATGTTGCTTAGCAAACCAAATAAATTAATGGATTATATAATCAGTTCTCTCATAAGAAGTTTTAGAAAGAGCCCAACAACTAAGTAATAAACATGAGTTGATTAAAGCATTTGCTTAATAACTAAAACTTTGTCAACAAGGGTAAGCTTTTTTAATTTCCATTTATCAAGCTTCTTTTCAATTTTATTAATCACATAAATCCACAAGATTGTAATATTAAGCTCAAAAGTAAATGATATTCCTTAAATTTTGAAGACAAAATCCTTTTTCAACATTTTCCAAGGCTGGAGATCAACTCACTCATCAATATTACCATTACAATAAATAGCATATTTTTTGCCAATTGATCCTAGAATTAGATAACATGTATTAATCCTTCCCTTTAGCTCAAAGAGTATTGATATGTTGTAAAGAATTACTGATCATAAAAAAAAAATTAGCAAAATGCTTGTTAAGCAATTGCATACCTTGATCATTAATTGAAATTCCCTTAATGAAATTCCTTTGTAGATCATAATGTAGATTATGTGAAAGAAAATTTGCAACAATAATAAAAAGATAGGAAGTTAGAGGATAACCTTGACAAACTAACCATTGAAGAGAAAACAAAGAACTCAATCCAAAATTAGTAGCAACTTGAGGATTAGCATCAATGAGTAAGGTATAGATAAGTCAAATAAAATAATCAACAAATCCTAGATTATAGTGATAAGAGATAATGAAATTCCATTAAGTCCTATCATAAGCTTTAACATAATCAAACTTAATAATAACAATGTCTTTGTTGGTATTAGAAGTCCACTGCATTTCCTCCCAAGTTATAGTAACATTATTTAATATATGTTTACCTTTAATAAAGCTAGTCTACTTAGGTTCGATGATATCTTTAATAACCTTCTAAATTCGGCAAGCTATGCATTTAGCTAACATTTTATAAGTATTGTTAAAAAGTATAATAGGTCTCCAATTACCAATATGTTGAAGATTTCCATTATTAGGAAAAAGACAAATCACATCTTTATTAATATTTTTACCAAGAGAAACTTTTTTAATTACTTCTTGAAAAACATGAAAGAGATCATCTCTAATAATGTCCTAATGCTTCTTAAAAAATTTCATAGGAAACCCATCAAGATGTGGAGCTTAATCCTTTGCTAAACTAAAGGCTGCTACTTTGATTTCTTTCACTATAATTTTTTCTTTAAGAATACTTCAATGTGCTACTATAATAAAATGAGAAATATGTGTATTAGAGGTCTCGAAGGATTCCTTGCTAAAATCTTTAGAAGAAAAATGAGTTATCAAAAACCTGTTAATATACTTAGGATCTTTAATGATGGAATCATTTTTTTAGAAATTTTAAAAACTCTTTGCTAGGTTCATCTTTAATTTTTAGCCAATCCATGTGACTTTTAGTGAGAGTACTTTTAGTTTCAAAAGTAACGCAACCTTCTTTAACATAACAAACTTTAGCCAAGGCTTCTTGAGTTTCAATATCAAAGGGATTTTAGTATAAAAGAATTTACATTTGCCTTATAGATTCTACAAGATTTTCTTCAATTTGATGCTTATGCTTAGCAAATTGATTTTCAAACCATCTAGCATAATTTTTGACTCTACAAGTAACTCTTTACCATCAATTAATCCAACTAATATCACTAGGAGGCTTTTTTTTTTCTCATTCCATAAAGACTTCAAAATATTTTTCCCACTAGATCTTATGAAGATTTATACAAAAAACCTCATGCTTTCAAAAGGATAAAGAATTAATACTAGAGAGAAAAATGTGAATAGGAAAATGATTTGACAAACTAGCATTTGTATGCAATTCAACTTTTCTTGTAGGCTTCTAAAAGAAAACATTAGAGATGTAAAATCTGTCAAGTCAATAATAAATTCTATCATTTCCTTGTTGATAACTGCACCAAGTATAATGCTTCTCATATGGATAAGATGGAAATAAATAGCTACATTAGAAAGAAAATATTTTTCTTTTGAATTGTACCAATATTCTTTTTATTGAGAATATATATTAGGAGGAAGACCACCAAGTTTATCTAAATGACTTTCAACCATATTGAAATCACCTCCACTAATCTAAAAAACTTTAGGCAAAGATAGAAGATGTTTTTAAACCTTTGATCACTCTTTCGGATTATTAAGAGCATAAATATTATAGAGTTCGAAGTTACCTTTTTCACTAAGATAAATAATCCAAATAACTCTTCCAAAGTTATCAATACTAGAATTCAAAACTTTTCTAGTTTAGTTTTTATTAACAAGATGAGTAGTAGAAAAAACAATGCAATTTTTTAAAATGCATTTACCAATAAAACTAATATCATGAGTTGAAACTTTAATTTCTTGCAAGAAGGAAAATTTGGAGATAAATATCAATATAAAAGATACTCCCCAACAAACTTTGCTAAAGGCCTATTAGAAAGGATTAGAAATTCCATGATAAAACTAACATTAAGATGTGGGGGAGGAGGCCCCCATCCTTGATTTTTCAAGCTCAACATTTGTCTCATTATCCATGTTACTAATAAGTGAAAAAACATTGTTTGATATAAAACATTTGTAGAAATAATAGAATTAGAAAGATAATGAGATACCTTTGGGGTTTTTAAATTAATAGAAGTATTTGTAGATCTTTTTTTTTTCATGTTGCACTGAGTCAGTGAAATCCATATGCATTAATATTTTCATTACTGGTCTCTACTAAAAATTTCCTTTTTCCAAAAAGGAATTCTTTTTAGATATCAAGAGTTTACTAGCATCTTTAGAATTAAAAGGATTAGTAAAAGGTTGAAAGCTTGTTGAAGATTTTATTTGTGCCTACTAAAAACTACCATTATTTGCCTTTTTAAAAAATTGTTGTTTATTTTCCTCACAAATAAGTTTTTTTATTGAGAATAAGATAGATTCCAATAACATGGCCTTTATGATGATAATAGCTATGATATCCTTGTAAATTATAATATATAATGTTTTGGGAAAAACATTGATTGCCAGCTTTAATTTTGTCTTCTTCCACGGTAAATTAATTTCTATAAAATAATGTGTGCTACATACCATCTAGTAATGTTTTTGACTCTATCTTTAGAAGTGTGCCAATGATACCAACAATTTGAAAAATAAGAGAAAGATTCTCTAATTCAAACCAACAAGGAATTTTAGAATAATTAAAAGAATATGTATCAAAATCCACTTTCCATTTTCAAGTAATAAAAATATTGTGTTTATCCATAAAAATTTTAAGAGTCAATGATTTCTCAACCATTGTAGAGTTGGCCAATTCAACAAGCAAAAAAAATTCAGAAAAATAGCAAGCATGCAAAACATTAATTCCATAGCATTGGAGAATTGCTTGAATCATTGGTGTAAAGCCTTTATTTGAGTGAACAAATCCAATAATCTATAGAAATATGTATTGTGAAGTGATATCTTTTGATAGGGATTTATATAAATCATTAGGTAAAACAAAATTGAAAGCTTCAGAATTCTTCAAATTTGAGAGACATTAGTATTTTCCATCTTTAAATGATTCCTTAACCATGTGGGCATTGAAACTATAAAAAGGAATTGGTATTACAAGCAAGCGGAAAGCCTTATATTCAACTAATTACATATTATAATTTTCCTAATTCTTGTAACTTTTTTCATTGTGAAGGACATTTGTTTAACGCTTATCTTTTAATACTCAAGAGGACCAAATGCTGAGGAATAGAAAAAAAAGTGTTGAAGTGGAGGATTGAGGAAAACAATAAGAAGTTGAAGAAATATAAAATTTAGCTAATGTAAACAATAAGAATGATTAACTAGCAATAAAGAAAATAGACAAGCNTTAATTATCCTCCCTTTGATTTTTAAAAAATATCAATTATAAAATTGTACACTTATAAAAACATTCATGTAATTAAAAAGGTTATCCCTTCCATGTTATTTTTCTGTGTTGTTGACTAAGTGTTAATCCTATAATATACCCTGAATGTTCTTTATTTTCTTATTATCACTATTCCACATTCTTTGGCGTTCATCCACCTACTCTCCTTATGGCAAGACATGCAAGCTGTGAAAGCAATGCAGAGAAAACAGAGGTGGTGAATAATTTATGAGGATCTGTTTTGCTTATAAGTATGAACTCGACTGGCCTAGGCATTCCTCACCTGATTTTTAAACTTTCCCACCGCCACTAGAAGTAGAAGCATGTTAAAGATCTAAAAAGTGCAATCTTATTGCCCTCAGGTATCATTCCACGCCGTCACTGCGCATCCAAGGAATTGTGGCAGAAGCGGAGTGCGAGGGCAACAAACAATCCAAGATGGTTAGTTTTGTCTGTATCCCTGTTTCGTTCCTAATTCATGCTTTTGGATTTCCAGATGTGATCATCAGCTTCTTGCAATTCGAGGGCCGAATATCGAATTTAATTTTGGAGCCTGTCATGACTGGCGGCCCCGCTTGTAAAGGGTTGCATTTGGAGTGTTTGGATTTGCATTTTCTTTGGGAACGTAGGGTGTGTGTATGATGAAATTTATTGCTTTCACAGATGTAGAGTTTCGTGTGTACGTTTTTTTTAAGAGGGCATCATGACCCTTTGTTCCGATCTGAGATTAGTTCATACGTTCTTTGCCGATCGAGCAAACACTAACAATGATTGTGATAAACTGAGGAGTAAAATCAAAGATGCCACTGATACGTGGTTTTAGTCACAAACTTATAGGTTTTTTCCATTAGTAGCATTGCAAGACAGCAATTTGAACATTTATTTGCATTGTCCCATGCTGGCTTATTTTTAAATCAGGGTGTTTGCGCACGTTACTTACCTGACATGACCAATGCATTATGTATGATTACTTGTAAGTCTGCTTTCACTATCACGCCAATGCATTATGTTTTGTAGTAACTCTATTTAAATGGATTAACTCTTTGGAGCTATATGTAACGTTTTTCAGAAAATCCTAATCCTAGAACTCAGTTGGGATGCTTGGTATGCAGATGCAAATTTGAACCAAAGAGCTTGGGGTTTATCTATGCCCTAGGTTTCCATTTAGCTACCATGCTTTCCTTGCCAATATTTTATCCCTGTATTATTCTAATTGAAATTTGAAAAATAGTAGTTCCTCAGACATTGCAAGTACCTGCACTATTTTTGTCAATCTACTAACATTCGATTACCTAACCTTTTCAATCTTTGGCCTAGCATTCGTTGACACAAAATTGTTGAAAAGTGCAAATGCATATGTATGTGCAGTTGTTTTACCATCCCCATTTGGAACTGTCAAAAATAGGGTCTTTTCTTGTTTGGAATGAGTAGGGGAGCCATGGACCTGTTATACAAAACTTACCCATGGCACTGCTAAGCTGCTCTGGTCACCATTGTTCACTGTTACAGTCATGGCTGTCTATTGCTGTTGCACTTTCTGTTTTATGGCTGTCACCTTCATCCTTGGCTGCCCAATGTTGCCAAAGCCCTCATGCTTGAAAACTGTCCTCTACATCTCCTTCACTATATGTTACCTGGCAACATGTTCATCATTCTGTTTAAACTAGCTTGTATATCGATAATTGGCTGAGAGTAAATAATTCCTTTGCAGATATGCCAAATTTTTGCATGCTACTGTGCCTCCATTAACATCAAAGTTTTCCTTGAAGATAAAATTTACAAACAGTGAATCAATTCAAAGCATCAAATTATGTAACACAAATAAATGAATAAATTTGCAGTTGGTAGAATGCCTTCCATGATAACTTCAATAAGTCAACAGCATGCTTATGAAATATGGATCAGAATTTTTATCTGTATCATCATGATCTGAATTGGTGTTGGAATCATGTTTTTGATTCCAGAAGATTTTAAGTGATTCTGGATTGTGATTCCAGATGGTTTCAAGCAATTTTTGGTGATTTTGACTTTCTTGTTACGGTTTGTTAATAAAAGCATATATGTTTGTCAAAGTTGTTACAAATCTGATTGATTTTTATGTTCTTTTAGTACTGAATATTGTGATTTTAGACAATCCCAGGTTGCGATTTGAGTGGTCTGCAATTCTAATTTTTTAAATGAGAAAGTGATCTGCTATCTGAACCACCTTCTAGAATAGGAGTAAGGTTAACAGATAATGAGTTGTACTACTAGTTGAGATAACCATCTATCAACTTACATAGTTGAAGTATTTAGGTTTGTCTTGTAGCCTCTTTGATGGTATATTCCAGTTGTATTGGGCATTAAACTAGACATGGTGGCTTTGCTTGAAATAATAAAGTGATTTTTTAAAAAGAAGTTTTGGATATGTATAAAGTGGAATTCTGGACACAGATAGGATTTGATAATTGCAATTTTTATGTTCTCAAGGTTTTGAATTGTAGGGTTAGTGGGAGTAGGGAAGTTATTGAAACCTGAGCTAAATGACTATATGTACCCCCTGGAGATCTAGCCAACATGAAACTTTTGTAGAATTTTATAACTCAAGGTTCATGACATGACAAGAGACATCATCCATTCTATATTTACTTCTCAGCCTAAGTATAAGAGATGAATATTATCTGTTCCTTAAAGTTTATCCTTTTATCTTCTTATTTCTAAATATGCATTCCTAAGAAAATGTATATGTTAAAGTGTTTGATATCAAAGCATAGACCACTTTTTTTGTTCCTTAACAACACTATGCTAATGTTGGATAACTTTTGATTTATGAAAACCAGAAATTTTTATTATGTCCAGGATATTACAAAGGATTTGTTGGATGGTTACAAAGCCTCAACACATTTTTGAAGAAAGTTAAAAACATCATTAATGTGATACCTCAAGGAGATGGGATCAATTTGACAGAAAACAATCAGCAGATTACAATTAATATTATAATTCATTTGCATATGAGCCAAAGATGGGCAAAATAAAATACATGTTCTCTATCCTCAATGCTTTGTTTGCACAGTCTGCAAATATACTCTTCTCTTGATAAATTGATCCAGCAACCTATCTCAACAAGGAGATGATGAGAGGTCATTCTTGCTCTAGCAATTTGATTCCTTAAATGAATAGGAATAGCTGATAATAGATACTTTTGAGTATTAGATAACAAACGTCCCCCAACCCATGTAAATAAAAATGTTTCTTTCTTGATGTATTTAACCAAAGTTCAGCCCAGACTTTTTCTTTTATAGTCTTTTTGAAGAACCTTTTATTTAGAGGAAGATCTTTCATTACAATATTCTATGATTGAAGCCATAATCTTCCTTGATGCAACCAATCATTTTCTTGTGTATCATTCATTATCTCCTTAGTATAATTGACTTCTTTCATGTGACTTAACTTTTGAGTATAAGCAATAAATTGACAAAAGGCTTCAACTTTAAGAGAAAGCAAATTTGTTTCTAGAAGTAAGATATCATAAGATGTCAAAATTTTCACTTGAAATTCACATTGAAAAACCTATTTTTGAATATGCTCTAATTTTTTTCCAATTATGTGTAGAAAGAGAAGGTCCTCATGCAACACACCCAAATAATAGTATGGGTTAGACAAGACTGTGAAAAAGTTTTCTTTTGATCTCCCTTGCCAAAATTTATTTCCAACTGCAATTATTTCTTAGAGCAATTAGAGCTCACATGCCACTTGAAACCCTCTTGAGTAATAAAGGTATTCCAACTATAATTATTGGTAAATTCAACTCCCAAATATTTATAAGACTCATAAATATCAAGTCTTTTTTTCCCAATAAAAAAATTGTAATTTCTATTTCTAGTTCTACAAATTAGAATTTTAGTAATTTCATACCAAAATGGTTGATGGAGGATTTGATGCATGTAATTTAATCCTGTAATTAAATTTGCAATCAAGGTCACATCATTTGCAAAGAGGATCATGTTCATAAATAATCCATTCAATGACAGAACAGGATTAGAGGCATTTTGCATCCATTCCTGCAATTTATCTATAAATATACCAAAAAATGTAAGGGACAAAGGATAACCTTGTTTAACTCTTACTCAACTGTTGATCATTGTTCCTTCTCCAATAAGCTTATCTTTAATAAGAAACTGTTTTATAGATTCTTTCTATAGAAAGGAGTTCTTGTGGAATTTTAATGCTATCCAGTCTCTTCCAAAGTTTATCTTGAGCAATAGAATCATAAGCTTGGGAAAAATCAACAAAATAGATAAGAGTCTTGTTGTTGGGACTTTCTGCTTTCTCTACACAATAATACAAAGTTATTAGATGGTTTATAGTAAACTGATTCATCCTAAAAGCCTATTTGCAACTGAGCATGAAGATTTTGCATTTCTGCCCATGCACTAATTTTATTCATTAAAATAGTGTCTAAAAGCTTAGTGAATACTAAATTGATTATAATGAATCAGTAATTATTAAGATTTGTCCTATCTCCCTTTTTGAAAAGCAAGATTGCTTGACTAGAACACTAAGAATGATCCAAACCATGTTGAAGCCCTTTATGAAGAAGGTTGCAAGCACCTTTCCACATCAATGTGCCACCCCATTTAAGAAGCTTTGCATATACTCCATTGATATTAGCACCTATTCCAGAAGATAACCTTTGAATTCTTACAGAAACATCATCAAGGGATAACTCAAAAACACTAGAGTTATCTTGCATAGTAGGGGGTGCCGCTTTATTAAAAAGGTTGTTAAAAAAAGTTTGAATAGTAGATAAGGAAAATTTCCAACCATTTTGCTAGTTGCCTTGAAAAAAATTCCAAAAGCTTTTTGGATTAGGTTTGTGTTCACTCATTTTTTTCTACTCTTCCTTAATGAAGTTCTTTTAAAAATGAATAAGCTTTCTGTAATTCTTCAGCATTGAAATATCCAAATGTGAATGCTAAAATATCTTTTCAAGCTGTCATACAATAGGCATCAAACCAAGGTTTTCTGGAAATAGGCCTATTCTTAATCTGCACCTGAGCAGTAGTAGACAAAAGAACATGATTCAAATCTAGCTCACTGTCATTGTTGAACAACATATTAGTCATTTTGTTTGGAAATCTTGCCAAAGGTCCTCTGTGAGATGATGAATTCTGCATTTCTTGTAGTAAATATGGTGAATTTATCAATTGGTTCAACTTTGTTGACAGTTTTTACACATACAGGGAATGGTTTAACCTATTTGTTTATTATTACATCTTAAATATATCTAAATTCGCACTATTAACACTAACTTGCCTTATGTTTTTCTTTGGCAATTCCATAATTATTATCCAGTTGTAGGTTATTTTGGGACGTTATTACCATTTTCATCTAATTTATTAAAGATATGTAGGAAATCCTTACCTTGGTGATTGAGTCACAGATCAAAAGGCACTTTAGTTTTAGGCAATTTATGCTTTTCACCAGTGATTTATATGAGTTCATTTCAAGAATAGAACAGCACTCTCAATTTTGCCGTTCCAGTTCCACAGTCCAGACAAATTTGTAATGGATATGTTCATATTTAAAATTATGAAATAAAAAATTTCTTTTCAATGTCTTCCGTCTTCAATTTAGAAAAATATATAATTATATATGTAGATCAGAGAAATAGTTGTAATGCACATTCCAATCACATCCTGAGGTGTATGTGAAGAACATATGTTTCCATGTTCTCAATGATGACTATGTATGTTTTTGCAGTGAATATTTTTTAACTACAGATCGTAGAAAATGCTTTCTTTATGCAATGGATCAGTTTTTAAAGTTCATTTTATTCATACAGATTTAACCTATTTTTTTGTGAATCAGTATAATTTTCATCATCAAACCAAAAGGGCTTATCAAAAAGTAAAAACATTGATTTCATATATTTTAAAACTAAATATAATATCGATGGGCCACCGTGATGGAGGGTACTCCAAGTAACTGTTAGCTGGGGGATTATTTATGATTCATGTAATTTTATTCTTGATCATCCTTTATTTCTGTCTTCTGTTATTATGTCCATTGAGACATTATCAAATGGTGAAGTATTGGATTAGTGTTCTCCAAAGCAGTGATTGATTGCCAGTTTGACGATCAGTTGCTGCATTAAGATAGGGGCCAGCCCGAGTTGAGTCAGCCTGACCTTTTTTCTTCCACTATTTTTTCATAAAAAATGTCTTGTAGAGGGTTTCGAATCTGACTAATCTAATTTTTATACCGACTTATCAGTCTCACTAACTTTTTTGTCACTGTGTTTTCTATAACCCAACTAATTTACAGGCATTTCAAACACTTTGTTGCATATCATCCATCACAGATGTTAATGTTAGCTCATCATAAGAATTGCAAATGTTCATTTATCTGCATTTTTATCTTAACATGTTCTGTCATTGTTGTGACTGCCTATTTACTTTGAAATCATTTGCAATATTTTTGCCATGTTCTCATACATCAGTCTAGAACCTTACAGATTTGTAAACTTCTCAACTACCTTTTTCCTAACCAAGCCAATATCTTAATTTCAGTTGCAGTCTAGTGTGTTTGTGAATTATGTTGTTCTTGTACAATGCTTACGGAGCTAGATTTTCTAGTTAAGGATTAGGTTTTCTGTAGCCACCTTGTTTGAAAAGCAATTGTTTATATGTCGAGAGGTTTGGGGTTCTTAGCTGTCCAGCTCTGCTATACCAAATGGATGGGAAAATTGAAGGAACTTCTTAGTGTTGTAACAGCCCTTATGGGCACGTGTTTGTGATATACTATAACATTGTGGTTAGTTGTCTGTATTTGTGGGCAATAGACTCTTTTTTAGAGGGAAGATCGGGTCGATTAATCATTAGAAACGGGGTTGCCCCTTGCAAAAGTGAGTACAAACCAAATCACGGGACAAGCTGTGCCCTGATTAAGAAACAGAAAATAAGCCACAGGTTCTTCTGAAAGACAAAATGGAAATCTGTTCAAAGGGGGAAGAGACACCAAATAAGAAAAAATCACAAAATTAATTTTGGCCAAGAGGCCAATTACCAATTGGACTTTGACACAAAATAAATAATTATGGTCATAATGCTGCACAAACAGATAAAATTTGTTTATCATAAAAAATAAATAATTATGGTCTCAATACAAAAACCAACACATTTATGGCAATAATGTACAAAAATTTAAATGTGTTTATGCCAAGAAAAAGCAACACAAAATTTTAAGCAGAACCACTGCGATGGCAAGAATTATTTAACATTCGTTTTGATTTTTTTCAACATGAAAATATTTTCTAGAAAAAAGGTAAGAGTTCAATTCTCAGTGAATCAAATCTGGGATTTTATTAATTTGAAAAAGAAAAAGATGATCTCTGCCAAATAATAGACATATATTTATACATATATAGATAAACTAGTTAGTTATTTCCATCTGATGAGTTTGTTTATTTCAAATACTTGTGGGAGTGCTTATGTTTCAATAAGATATCCTTTGGCATAGATTGCTTTGCTGTTTTTTGATAAGGAACTTTGGGCACATTAATTGTTACCCTTAATTCTTTTCCCAATTGGTCAATGGGTATTTCAGATTCACTTTGTGCTGTTGATTAGCCGGCAAGGGAAAGTGCGATTAACTAAATGGTATTCTCCTTATTCCCAGAAGGAGCGTTCAAAGGTATTGAGCTTTTCCACCTTTATTTTTCTAAGATCTGCTTGCATTCTCTATTGCATTATGACAATTTTGTTTGCAGGTAATTCGTGAGCTTAGTGGTGTTATTCTTACAAGAGCACCTAAGCTTTGCAATTTTGTTGAATGGAGAGGTTTTAAAGTTGTTTATAAAAGGTATAAACAAATAGTTATATAGCATTGAAAATGCATTGTTGTAGTTTGTGTTCGGGCAAATGATATCAAGATAGTTAGGATTGGATCAATATTTTATCAAGGCTTTATTCTAAATGAAGACCAACTGCTATTTCATGAGAAACAGGTTTTTTCCAATCAACTTTATGCTATCCATAAGTTTTTAAAATTTTGACAGGTATGCGAGCTTGTATTTTTGCATGTGCATTGATGCAGATGACAATGAATTGGAGATTCTTGAAATCATACACCATTACGTTGAGATTCTAGACCGTTATTTTGGTAGTGTAAGTTCATTAAAATATGATTAGTTGCAGAAAATTGTATTATGTTTTTAAATTATCGCTTAAATTGAAACATAACTTTTCCTGCCCTGTTTTGGTTTACATTATAATTTGTATTATTTTAACCATTTATTTTTTTACAGGTTTGTGAGTTGGATCTCATCTTTAATTTTCACAAGGTGCAGAATTCATTATTTTTTAACAAGCGTTCTTGTCCTTGGCGAGACAACAATATTAAACTTTTATTTCTGAAACTGTAGGCCTATTATATATTAGATGAACTTCTTATTGCTGGAGAGCTGCAAGAGTCAAGTAAGAAAACAGTTGCACGTGTTATAGCTGCACAGGTATTTACTTTTCACAACCGTGTACTACATTCACAGCTGATCCACATGACCTCTTTTCATTGTACAAGGGTATCTACAACGGTTGCCTAATATATATATATATATGGTTTTTGTTTTTTCCAGGATTCATTAGTGGAGAGTGCAAAGGAGCAGGCAAGTTCGTTGAGCAATATTATTGCTCAAGCGACGAAATAAGGGATTTGGGGAAAAGCGTTTGTGTTTGCGAGATATTGTAGATGTAATGTGTTAGGTTCTGAAACTTTTCTATCCATTGCAAGTGTTTTCAATTATTTTAGCAGCTAAATGTATGCACCTTTTTGTTTCTGTGATGTGAGCCTTTTTGATAAATGAGGTACTTGGGCTATCATAAAGGTTTTATTTACATTCCAGCAAGCATTTACATGAACGTCATTTTAGCCGTTCCATCAACAGAGAGAGCATATATTAGGCCATTATGGAATGTAGAAAGGTGATTCTGTTTTTGCTTTTATTTTTTTTAACCAATATTGGGAAACAGCAGTATAAGAATTCAATCGAATGAATCGGAACATTTGTCAAACTGAGGCTGTAGTTTTTTTCCCATGTGCGGACTACTTCGATTTATTCTGACAGAATCTAGTCGCAATTATTTATGTTTTGAAACTATTTGAAATTATACATTGGATATATGAATAAAGCATTCAGTGAAATGCTATTAATTATTTATGTTTTGAAATTATTTGAAATTATACATTAGATATATGAATAAAGCATTCAGTGAAATGTCATGAATAAAGCTCAAAGATGCTTACAACATACCATGTGGCCATGACTTGAACTTTGAAATCAAGAGTCTTACTATTAGGCTAAAACTTCATTGTTTTTTTTTTAAATAAGGAAACTTGGGGCTTGTTGCATGGTCCTTATCTACACAACGGAATAGATTTGATCTATTGTAAGTGTTTTTTATTTTTGTATTTTTTTTGGAAATAAGGAAACTTGGGGCTAGTTGCATAGTCCCTACTTACACAATAGGATAGGTTTGAGCCATTATATGAGTGTTGAATGATAAGTATCAAACCGACAATGTTCTTCATGAGATGAGTGTCCTAATCATTATGTTACCTCATTGGGTATTATTTTTATGTTCCATTACAAAAATGTTTTAAGAAATGCAAGTGTTGAGTTATTTATTATTCTTTTTCCTTTTTTTTGGGGTAGGAAGGGTAAAGAGGATTATTAAGATTCAAAACTAGTGGGTGTTGTGTGTGTGAAGTGTGGGGATTGGGGGATGTAGATTTTGGACCCAAAAATAAAAATGTATTATTAGGGAAAAATTCAAAGAATATGCATCAAGTATGGGGTGTTAGAACCCAAAGAATGATTATAATCACATTTGAAGATATTCAACACGAAACTTTTAGAAGAATTATATGTCTAAGTGTGACTTGAACTAGTAACCTTTTGCTTAATAAGATAACTTTAGCCATCTATCATTGGTTACATGCCTCAAGTATAACTCAAACTTGATATCTAATGATGGAAATACTTATATTCAACTAACTACATCATATGGTTTTCTTAATTCTTGCAACTTGAAAACACTTGTTTGGTGCCACTTAAGAGTCTAGAAACAACGTGGAAGGATAGATTCAAGGTGGACTATGCCTTAAAGCTTAGAGTACTTGTAAGCACATCATAGGAGCACACAACTTGTTAGTAATTGGTTAGAGGTACATTGGATATGCCATAAGCAAACGATTACACAACTAGACCAATGAGACATGCACTCACATAAGCATACGCATGATATTGTTTCCCTTAGAGAGTTAGGATGTGTTCCTACTCTAATACATCCAGCCTTAAGTTTTGCTTCAAAGAGAAGTTTGGTGATCCAAGCTAAAGAGGTGAAGCCTTCCAACAAGCCTACATATCCTTGTGACAAGGTTCACAAAGGAATTAAGGCCACATAGTTATATTGGTGATAGTCAAGATAGCATGGGACTTGATAGGATCTCTACACTTCTCCAACCCTTGTTTTGGAGGGAAACAACCTTTGATCCATCAACAATGCATGTTTTCCTACTCTCTCCTCCTCTTGAAAGAAGTGATGTCCTTGGAGTGTACGCTTTTCCAAATGTGAAGAGTTTCAATAGATATTGAGAGACTTTGAATGACTAGAAGCCCTTTTGATAGTCGTAGATAGCAAGGTTCCTTGATTAGTGTTCATCAACCGTAAAGCACAAAGTATTGAACTTAACCTGACATCCAACATATGCTTAGAGAAGTTTATGTAACTTAGGTTTAGGAAGAAAAGGTTTGCCATTTTTCATGTAAATTGTACCAACCTTTCTATTTAGAGTGAAGTCTACTTACTTCACAAGCGAGCTAATCCTCTACCTTTGGTTGTGAAACAAGAGTGTAGAGTTGATCCTTCTATAGCCAAGGGGAGGCTATTTTGTACCTTGAAGAAATCACTCCCCATGCCAAGTGATAGCTTGCCACTACCATGTGTTGGGATTTTGGTATTCTAGCCTCACTATGACATCACCCAACTTCTTAACTAAAGGGGGAGATACACCAATTCTTTGCCTCTTAGAAATGGTTCATTTTGGATCCACTTTGATGTCATCCAACCTATCACACATTTGTCAATTTATTTCTTTTTTTTTTCAAGCTACACTATAACTCTTATTAGAAAGTGGCTACCTTTGGTTGGTTACCTTTATACATTCACAAGGACAAGTCAATGTGATTCTTTGTGTAGAAGTTTATGATGAAAGTTTGCTTGTTCCTAAGAGTTTGCCATTCTTCTAGTTATCCTCCTTCGAGGATGTACCCTACCAATGTACCAAGAACTCAACCTTTTGAGTTGGAACACAACCTATGTGGTGCATGTTGATGATGAAATGAATCTACTGTTCCTTAACTATCTTAATGTTTGAAGGTCCTTTGTACCTCAATGTTGTTGGATTAATGTCTCCTAGATTGAACTTTTTAAGCATTAAAACATGTAACATTGCATGGTATCTGGCTAGATATGCTAGCAGTTACAACTTGTAAGCAACTGGGTGGACACAAGCAAGGATCATGATAGACCCATCATAACATCTTAAGAACTTCCAGCAAGCTTCCTTCTTTAGTCTCATTTGCCATGCACAATTCATTTTCAAAAAAGCCCATTTGCCAATAGCAAATTCCAACTATTTTCTCCTATGATCAATGTGCTTCTTCATTTGTTGGATAGACTTCTTCAAATACAACTTGGCAACTTAGATATTATCCATCAAGTATTTGAAAAATTCATTTATCGAAGGATTGGAACCTTGATGTGAGGTTTCCACTAGTTGAGGGATTGATGGTTGCCTTCTTAAGGCCAACTCTACTAGAGAGAATCCCATGGTTGAGGACTTCTTAATGTTATAGCTGAATTAAGTTATAGGTAGTAGAGCCACCCAGTTCATTTGATCAAAATAGATGAAATACCTCAGGTGTTTCTCTAGAACTCTAGTTACTTGTTTCTTTTGCTCATCTATTTGTGGATAATACCTTGAGGACATTAATAGCTTTGTACCCAATATTTTAAACAACTTTTGTTAGGAATCCCTCATGAAATGAGAGCCATGATTTAAAATAATGTTTGATGGCAATCCAAAGTAGCAAACTACATTATCAAAGAATAATGGTGTTGCATCCTCAGTTGTGCAAGGATTAGAGCACAAGATAAAGATGATATACTTCGAAAACTTATTCACAACTACCAAAATACTAGAAAATCCTTGTATTGTGGAGATTCTTATGATGAAATCCATGAAGATGGTTACCCATGGGAACTTTGGAATTTCCAAGGGGTGATGTAGGTCCCTTGTTTTTTCATTAGAGCTTTTATCTTATTGGCAAATCAAATAACTTCACATAAAATTTTCCATGTCAATCCCCACATGAGGCCAATAGAAACTTTGCTCCACCAACACTACTCTTCGTTTGTGTCTTGGATGACTTGTCTAGAGAGTGCTATGAAATTCATCAATGATTTAATAACGTAAAGCATTCCAATTAAGAACATAAATTCAATTCTACTTGAACATGAGTAGATCATCAACTTCATTGAAATTTGAGTCATCACCTTTATGGATCATCTTTAACAAGTTCTAAGCATGCTAATCATAATGCAATTTGTCCTTGATTTTCTACTAGAGTTTATGATCAGCCATCATCCAAGAGTTTTTGGATTGTGTCATAACCTTCATTGAGTGTACTTGAGGATGTCTGCTCAGAGCATCTATTGCTACATTCTCTCTTCCTAGTTGATAGACAAATTGAAGATCAAACTCTTGCAACAGGCCGAGTCATTGAGCTTGCTTTAGCTTCATCTTGGATTGATTAAAGAGGTAGCTTGTGGTACTGTTGTTAGTTTTGGCTATCATAAGGTTATCAAGGAGATAGTGTTATCATGTGTGAAGGAAATGCATGATGGTGATAATCTCCTTTTCATGCACAAATCATAATTGTTCTATTTGATTTAGCTTTTTGGATTTGAATATTATTGGATGGTTATCATGTAAGAGCACCCTATCAATTATCTCATCCCAAGTATCTATATGAACTTCGAATGGCTTTGAGAAGTCAAAAAGAACCAACATGAATTAAGTTGTAACAACCATCCTAATTTTATCGAAAGCTTTTTAACAATGGTCATTCTAGTTTCGAGGAGCATCCTTCTTGTGCAAATTCATTAAGGCTACCATCACTTTAGATAATTCCTAGACAAATTTCTTATAATAACTTGCCAACCCCAAAAATTAGTGCAATTGATGCACATCTTTTAGTACAAGCTATGTGGTAATGGCCTCTACTTTCTTTGGGTTTGATTTCACCTTTCCTCTACCAATAATATGACCTAAAAATTTTAGCTTTGCCTTACTAAATTCGCATTTCTTTCACTTGACATATAGTTTGTATTGCTAGGTTTTATAGAACAATAGGTCTAGATGCTAAATGTGCTCTTCCATTGAATGAGAGTATATCAAAATGTTATTGAGATGTACCATGATGAACTTATCTAGGTATAGATAGAACACTTCATTCATGAGTGTGTAGAATAGAGCTAGAGCATTGCACAACCCAAAAGACATAATTGTTTACTCATACAAGTTATAACAAGTAATACATGTTATCTTTTCTTCATCACCCTTGGTGATCTGCACTTGATAGTAACCTTGAAGAAGGTTGAGTTGAGAGAATACTTGAGCCCCTGATAGCTAGTCAAATTGGTGTAAAACCAATGGTACCAGATACATATTGTTGATGATGTACTTATGGTGAGGACTAAGCTTCAATAACCCAAAATTGTAACTTAAGTCTTCAAACTTGCACATTCATTTGAGATAAGAAATAAATAGTTCTTTATTCTTGTTAGAACATGATAGAGAAATACAAAGCTAGAAGCTAATGCCTAGGATAGAGTAGAGCTCAAGAAATTCCATACAACACTTTCACACTCAAAATGGCTATGAAGCCTTACAATATGGAAGCTCAATTAGAGCTCAATCACACTCTCTCCTCACACATATCACACACATTCCCAATTCTCTTCACTCGTCTCTCCTCAAATGAAAGGCCTTGATGCCTATTTATAAACTTTTTGGAATCTTTTGGCACCCAAAATACAAATTTATGTTCATTGTTCCAAACATAGGAGATGTCATGGATGTGGAGGAGATGTTCCAATCGAGAGCCACATTGGACAAAGGAGACATCTTGCTGTTATGGGATGTCTCTACTTCAGAGGAGACATGTTCTTCAAGATGTAGACGTCTCTCTTGAGTTATTGTTGAACACATGAGATGTCTATCTTGCGTAAGAGACACCTTTCTCCTAGATGAGATGTTTTGTCTTGTAAAGAGATGTCTTCTAAGGTAGAAATTCCAAAACCAAGTCTTCTTCTTGAAGGTTCTAATAAGCTAAATACAACTTGAATTGTCTTCTCTTGCCCTTGGAACATGAAAAATAACACAAAAACATAAAACACAAGTAAACTATAAGAAACACACACAATCATAGTTTATTTAGGATTTTTCATGGGCTAGGTAGTACCCTAATCATCTCTCCCACCCTTAAAAAATGAAGACTTATTCTCAAGTTGGCTATACATCTGACATAACATTAAGTGCCCGTAAATCCAAGTCCTTCTCATAAACCCAAATTGCATTTTTAGGTCCCTCATCATTTCAATGTGTCAAACACTCATGCATCTTTTGGTTTCTTAGGCTTCTAGTTTTCCTTGCTTGCAACACAACAAGTTTCCTTGATGACTTGGATAACTTTGGATCTTCAAGTGCATCTTTAAGGATTTCAAGACTAGCCTCCAAGTTAGATGTAAATATCTGTGATGGAAATGGCTCAAATTTGAAACATTGAACACATAAGAAAATGGAAAATGATTAGGAAGGTTAAGATCATAAGCATTATCATTCACTTTAGCCTTGATCTAAATGGACCAATCTTCTTGGACTTGAGCTTAGAGAAGTTTACATTCTTTAGCCTCTTCTTGTCCAAGTGGGGCCATATATAATCACTAACATTGAATAACACCATATTCTTTTCTAAGTTATTGAGAGCATCAACTTCTTTTGCCTTACCTTCAAGTTTTGTCTTTACTTTCTTATGTAAGTCTTGCATGCTTCTCACAAAGTCTGAGCTAACATGGGCACAATCATTAAATTTTCTCAACTCATCTACCATCCTAGGTGCATAAGCGTAGTTTGCCTCAAATGGACTTTTCCCAATGCTAGAGTGATAAAAATTATGTAACTAAACTGAGCACGTGATCAAAGATTTTCCCATCTATTGGACTAATTTTGACAAAGAAACCTTAAAATTTTGAGCAATTATTTATTTACAACTTTCATTTTATCATTAGTTTGTGGATGATAGGCACTAGAAAAAGATAATTTGGTATCCAAAAATTTCCACACTGACCTTTAAAAATGGCTTGTAAACTTAACATCTCTATCACTTACAATATTCAATAAGAGACCATGTAATCTTGTAATATTTTAGAAGTACAAGTGAGCAACATGAGATGCATCATTGCTTCTTTTAAAAGGAATAAACTGGATCATTTTAGTAAATCTATCAACAACAATAAAAATGGAATCATGACTAGCTTGTGTCTTGGGAATTTTACAAATAAAATTGGTAGAGATACTTTCTCATGGACCATTAGGAATTGGAAAAACCAAATAATGTCCTGTAATATCCTTACCCCCTTTGAATTTTTTGTAAATAAGACAATCTCCAAAAAATTTATTTATATCATTTTTCATACCTGGCTAATAGTAGCTCTTTCTCACAAGCTCATAAGTCTTTGTCTTATCCATATGTCCAGCCATATTACAATTATGCTTTTCATCCAAAATTCTTGAGTTGAAATCATACTTTAGCGTACATACCTACCATCCTTGAAGAGAATGCCCTATTGTAGATGATAGTCTCTCCACCTACTTACTCTACCAAGTAATGGAACACTAAGGTCTTTTAAAACCTCTCCAAAGTTAGCATCATGAGAGTACAAAGAAGTAAAGGTCTAAAGTCCTTCTAGTTCAACACATGAGTGATTCATAATATGAATTTTTGAAGAAGCACCTGCAACTACATTACTTTTCCCACTTCAATGTTTTAGCACAAAGTGAAATTCTTGGAGCTAATCCACCCATTTCATATGCTTAGCACTCAACTTCTTTTTGGAATTCAAGAATTGTAATGCCTTGTGATTAGTTAATAATAAAAATTCATTTTCCAACAAATAATGCCTTCAATGTTTTTTGTCTTGAAGTATAGTATATAATTCTTTTTTATATACACTATATTTTTTCCTTGATTCATTAAATTTTTCAAAGAAAAATGCAATGAGGTTACCTTCTTGGGATAGCACCCCTTCAATTGTAAGTTCACTTGCATCCACCTCCACTTCAAAAGCTTGGAAAAATTTGGAATAGCCAATACTAGAGCATTGCAAATTTTTTCTTTCAAAGGTTGGAATGATTTATCATTCTTTTCATTTCTTACAAAATTCGAATTTTTATTTAAGCAAGCAAGCATAGCCCATGCAATAAACTAAAATTTCTAATAAACCTTCTAAAAAAATCAGCCAAACCATAAAAAGATCTTACATCCCCTACATCTTCTGGTAAAGGCCAGTCCTTGTTTACCTTGATCTTTCTTTGCTCCATTTTGACTTGGTTTTTGAAAATAATATGACCTAAGTAGATATTTTCTTTCTTCATAAAATGACATTCCTTAGCATTAATTACCAATTTAACCTCATATAAATTTAAGCACATAAATCTCAAGTGTTGCACATGTTCCTCCTCATTAGAGATATAGACAAGGATATCATCAAAGAAAACAATATAACATTTTCCAATAAGATTCCTCAAAACTTCATGCATAAGTCTCATGAATGTTGTTGGAGCATTGGTTAGTCCAAAAGGCATGAATAACCATTCATACAAACCATCTAGTATTTAAAGGCTATTTTCCATTCATCTCCTAGTCTAATATGAATTTGATGATAGCCACTCTTTAAGTAAATCTTGGAGACAAGTTATCATTAGCAAGTACATTAGGAATGTCATCCATTTTAGGAATAGAAAACCTATAACTAATAGTGATCCTATTGATAGCCCTAGAATCTATGTTCATTCTCGTCTCATCCATATCCTTCTTCAAATAAGTATAACTAGAAAGACAAGGAAAAATGGATTTCTTAATGAAGGTATTAGAGAGTAGTTCACTTATTTGTGCAACTTCTTCCTTGGATTTGGAGTCATATAGTAAGCTCTCTCATTTGGAAAGGTAGCTCTGGGCACAAAATTAATTTGATGTCAAATGGACCTCATTGGTGGAAGTCCTTCCAATTTTCCCTTGAAAACATTAGCAAATTACAATGCCAAGGGTTTCACTATTGGAGGAAATTTATTTGAAGGTTCCTCTTCACTTGTTGCAATTGTTGACATGATGGCAAACCATGCCCATCTTCTTCATGTGCTTGTAGATATTCTTGCTCACTTATCAAGATCAATGTGGCATTGTTAGGAATAATTTTCTTGTACTACTTTCAAGTCATAAAGATCAACTCATGTATTCCATCTTCCCTTGGTACCAACCAAACATTTCTTGCATAATAAAAAGAAACCCTGTTATCAAAGTTTTAATGTCTTTCCAAAATGATATCAGCACAATCAATTAGAATAATGTCACAATATACTTGCCTTTGTCACAATATACTTGCCTTTAGTGGAACCAATCTTGAAAGATAAAATGCACATCATTTTCACTTCTTGGAAATGATCTTTTTAAAGCCAATGAACTCTATAGGGCCTAGGGTGTGAAAATGTCTTCATGCCAAGCTTAGTAATGATCTTAGAAGAAATCACATTTTCTGATGCACCACCATTAATCAAAATGTATTCTCATTTATCATTATGAAGATACCTAGCCCTAATCCTAAAGAGCATCTTCCTCCTAGGATCTTCACTAACATTCATATTTTCCATAAAAGTGCAAGAGTTAATTTCAATTACATCTTCTATCATAGAAGCATGAGAATTACCTTTATTGGAAGACTCATCATTTTTAAAGGTTTGGTGTTTTTTGCTCATGGAGAACTTTGGCTTCTTACACTCCCATTGCTTATGTCCCATCTCACCATAATTAAAGCATTAAAGTTTCTAAGCACAGCCATTTCGTTGACCCTTCCCTTTTTTGGAGTAGTCTTTCTTGGAATCTTGACCCTTCTTAGACTTCTCTTGCTTTTCACTTATGTCTTCTTTGGTATTTCCCTTCTCCTTGGCTTCCTTCTTACACCTAAAAGCTTTGGAGTCCTTGACCCTAAAAGATTTAAGACCTCTATTAAAGCCTTCAAGTTTCTTCTTAGATTTAAGAGTTAATTCAAAAGCCTCATCTAATTTTTAGGGCTCATAGAATGTTAGCTCTTGTTGGTATTCTCTTTTTAATCCTCCTTGAAAATTGGATGCTTGATCATACTAATTCTAATGAACTTTTGCATGTTGGAAGGCTTTGTAAAAATCCATATAAAATTCTTTAACACTCTTATCACCTTGCCTTAGGCATTGCAACTTTTGGATTACCTATTGTCTATGATGGGTCTTCTCAAATTTTTACTTGAGCATGAATTGCATCAAGGACCAATCTTTGAAGGAGCTTCATTACTTACAAGGTAAGCATGGCTCTCTTTTTGCCACCAAATATGTGTCATACCCTCAAGTTCGGTCTTATCATAAGACACTTTTTGATAGTCTTCTACATCTTCAAATTCAAAGTTCTTGTTCAAGATCTTTAGCCAAAAAAGAAAAGATTTAGTACCATCCATCCCATTGAAAGCCTTCACTTCTACATGGTGCATTCTAGAGGTTGTAGCAATAGAAAAATTCAAGTTGGAAATCAAATTAATCCATGTAAAATAGTTCTACCTCAAGATCCATAGGCATTGGAAAGAATCTAAGGTACCTTAGATGGTCTAGTTGATCACCTAAGCACTTGATAATTTGTTACAAGTAAAATGGAAGAAAATGGGCAAGAAAACAATTGAGTAATGGATCCAGTGCTGGATTTATGAAAACCAAAAGAGAGACTAAAAAAAGATGTCACCAAAATAAATTGAAAACTTCATATTAAATGTTGTAAAAATGCTGTGAAACAAGTTTTGAAGGTATAGATTGATTAGATTTTATAGCCTAAGTGTATAAGATAGTTTAGAGATCTCTTTGATACCATTGTCTAAGATCAGGTGCAGGTAGATAGGATGTGTTCTACAGCTAGTTTGCATGTGTCTATCTTGATTGATCTAATCTTGGAGGAAAATTGGAATAGGTCCTCTCTGCTCATAGGACTCAACACTGGGAAAGAAAGCTTCAAAGGTCGCAAAAAGTCTCTCTGTGTTAACAAGATTTTCAATGCATCAAAAGTTTTTCTGCTTGCCGAAAAAGGTCATGAAAAGTATGTTAATTCTTGCTTAAATAGTCCATAATTTGCTATTTCTTTGTTGATTAGGCTTTGAAAAAATTATTGGAAAATTACATTGCATTTTGACCATTTTTATGGACTAAAACTACAACATTTTTATTACCAACGTTTTTGATCATAGTGAATTTAATCACAACATTTTTGACAATGTATTTGATAATTATAGTCTCAATTATGTTTTTCTAGTGTAATTCATAGGGTATTTGACATTTTATGCATGAATTACATCTTAAAAAGTGAAAATGTTCTAGGATTTTGACAAAATAGGTCAGATAGTAAATTTTTTGAAGAAAAATCAAGGCATTTATGTTTGCTCTTGAATTTGATCAAAATTATAATTAAAATTTGGCTATAAGGCTTTCTTGTTTATCATTGAAATTTTCTTTGAGGTGTTTCATTGGTCCCTTTTTATTGATATTTTGAGGATTAATCCAAAATACATTAGCAAAGAATGCGAAACACCATTGTAGGTTCATCATCAATGCTTCTCTCTCCATATTTGAGTTTGTAGCTATTGAATCATGCCAAGGAGTGCTCATGATGGTGAAGTAAGGTTAACATGGAATGATGGAAATTTGGAGTGAGATAATGACTATATTGGCTATTAGAGAATGGTTTAACAGGCTAATGAAGAATTTCAAATGTTTTGACACCATGATTATGATGTAGCGATGTGTTTACTAGCTGACGTGGTCTTCATGCTTCATGCTTGTGATACTGGTTACATGAGCTTGAAATTTGAGGAAACCAGTGCTTTGGTAATTGGCTACTTTGACCACTTGGCTCTTATTTCTTTTGAGCCATTGATTTGTTTAACTTTAGGTTACATTAGCCTCTTGAATTTCTTGGTATTGCTCCTTTTTTTATTTTGTGGGTGTGAAATCTTCTTTAGACTTCAATGGCAAGGCTGAACTCTTGTTATCTCACTGAATGAAGTGTTTGGAGATTCAGCCAACTTATTAATGGAGCATGTTGTATGAGATGTCACATGGATATGATACACGAATTCCAAATATAGGTTTTCATTGTTAGAAAGGATAAGGAAGGCTAAAGTTGATGAATGGATATGATGATAAAAGGGTAGTAGAAATGATATGAGGAAAGCACTATTGACATGATTAAACAAGATAATCGAATGTCATGTATCGAGATCACATGATAACCCAATATTGCAATGAGTCATCTCTATAATGACTTCAAGCCCATCCTATAAACATAACTCAGATAGAATAAGAAAACAAGTCAAAGAAACCAAAGATTACAAGAGGTTACATGAGATAACAAGCAAATATTGGCTAACATGAGAGATAATCAGTAGAACTTTAAGAATGATGTATGTTATTTTGTAGATTTATATAAAACTTGTAGTTATTTTGGCCAAAAATGGGTCATGCAAGCTCACTTTTATAGGCTACAAGATCTATCAATGTCATGTATCATTCAAGTTTGCAAACAAAGGCCGACAACACTAAAAGAAAATATGTCATGTAATAAGGGCCATGGGAATGCTTTAATGTTGCCTCATAAGGCTTTCGACATGTTGTGGGTAAACTAAGCTTTAAGTGAGGAACTTGGTTTTTGGAGTTTTCTCTTTGCCATCATGGGTTATAATGGAGATTTCTACCAAGGAATCCTCTATGATGTTTTTGATCTCAAGGTTAAGAGTAGTTAGGTCATTCCAGGGTATTAAGGCTATATGTTCAAAAGGCTTCTAGGCTTAAAGCTTAAGTATTCAAAGTCGATTGATTGATTGAAATAACCAAAAGGATCCACTTAGGCTTAAAGGTAAGTTGAATTGATCCTACATCTTCATAGCTTAATCCTGCATGTCAAAAAAAGCATATCAAATGACATCTGCATAGTAAAATTGTAAAACAAGGTTTAAATAGGGTAAAATTATGTAATAAATGATATTAATTATTTATTTAGGTCATTATATGGTTAATATAGGCTATAATTTAATGAAAAAGACCAAACATGAACAAAATAATGTGTTTTAATATCAAACAAGCTATAAATTACCAAATATTTCCTATTTCTAGTGTGTTTGGGCTAGTGTGGGCATCATGGGTTAGGTTGACAATGTTTTTGGCTATTCTAGATAGTGTGTGAACTGTATAGATTTGTTTGACAATGTATTTATGTTAAATAAGTTATCAATTTCACTAGTGTAATGTTTTTAATCCTTTCTATTTTGTGTAGGGAGCTATGGGATCTACATGTCAGCATATTTGACTAATTTAGGCAACATGTAAACTATGATTTTAGGTGTTTTAGCATGTGTAGGCTAATTTCATTGTTAGTTTCATTTGCATAGTGTTTTTGGCACTTGGTATCTTGATTCTGAAGTTATGAGGCCCACCTATTAGCTTGTTAAGGTAAAATGATAGCATTTTGGGCTATGGAAGGTAGTTTCCCACCAAATGGTAGTGTATTGGATTAATTTCATTGTCAATTTCATCTCTAGGGTTTTTTTTTTTGACTTTTGGTGGCTTTTTCTAGGCTTTGTGGAGCCCACTTGATAGTGCATTAGAGCCAGATGGATAGTGTATTAGACTATAAAAATCATTTTGGTAAGAAAGTGTAGCATATGAAACTAATTTCATTCTCTATTTCATTCTTGTAGTGTGTTTAACCCTTGGTATTTTTTTATTTATTGTTTGTGGGGTTTACATGTCATCACTATTGAGTACATGGACAACATTTTGGGATAGAAAAGCTTAATTTCTCACCAAATGTTAGTGTGTGAAGTTAATTTCATTCCTAATTTCATTTGCATAATGTGTTTGGGATAAACTTGAATTATTTGGGTAATTGTGCACAATGTGTTTGGACTAGAACAAGGAATTTCTTACCAAACCTTGATGTGTGAAATCGATTTCATTTTCAATTTTAATTCCATAGCATATTTGGGCTAGATTGGGATCAGAAAACTTCATAACCAAGGTGTATCTAGGTGAATTTGTTTTTTCATATTTCTTATGCTCAACATGTTGAATCAAACCTAGGAATTTTAGGCTTTTCTTATTAATAGTCAGAGGTAAAACACACAAGATCTAGTAGCCATGGTAGGGACGAATGGATTAACGAGCAATAATGGAGGCATGGAGGAGGTACAAGAGGTTAACAGGATTATTCTATCTAGGCTTCCAAACCCATCTACAAAGGAGGGATCTTCAACTATAGCATCTAGGTACCCATTTTCTCTACAATTTCTATTATTTTTTGGCTTGATTTAATAGCATTCTAGGTTTTCCATGCCTATCTATGACAAAATTTTTGAATTTTGGTTGCATAGAATTATAGTTCTAGGTTTTTCAATAGTTGTAGAAAAAAAATATAGTTTTGGGCTTTTTGTGATGAAAATTTGAGGTTTTTCCAAGCTACATATGTAACATTTTTTCTTGAACTACCCATTTTCTAGCATTTATGATTTTTTCTAGCCACATGTGATAGTGTTGATGAGATTCTTCAAGCCCAAGGTTAGCATTTTTGACCTTTGGGATTATGGAATGTAGAGAAGTGGGGTCATAGGCCATGATTGTATTTCTAAAGGTTTTTTCTACACTTGCTCTATGTCAAATTAGGGTTTTTAGGTCAAGTTTCAATGAATTTGGGGGGGTTTTATTACACCTGTATGTGTAGCATTTTTAATAATTTTAGCTTCTTTGACAATATTTTGAACATTTATGATCATTAATTAATTTTTAAAATTTTTTTCTACCTTTATGATCAATTTTTATTTCATTTTACTATTGCATGCATGGGTTTTGAATTTTCTTTTGCCAATTTTGATAGTATTTTAGTACTTGGTGACTGGGATAGATGTGGTTGAGGTTTCCTTTGGTTCTTTGGTCAACATGTTTGGTTGTTGGCTTTGCAAGAGCAGTGTATTTGGCCTTCCTTACCTAGGAAGGAAACATTTTTAGCACTTTTGGGTTTTTGTGGGGATGAAAGGGTGATGAGACGCAATATGCACAAGCCGCGATATCGCGTACGCGATATCACGGCCACCGCGATATCGCATCCCCT
>MNCI01009650.1:689331-743104 GCA_015680685.1 Gnetum montanum | reverse complement strand
CTGACATTCCTATTTGGAACATTAGTTACCTTCTTTTCCTTAACATTTTGCAATTAATTTTAATTTTTTTGTTCATTACCATCTTGACATCCCTTTCATCGATGCCATAGTTGTCCCTTTTTACCTATCTTTCTTACTCCTTTTCTTTCTCCATTCTAACGCTACCGGAGGTTCACGATTAGTCATGGGGGTATGGGGCCTGATTTTTCGATTTTTCTCCTAAGCCCTGAATTTTTTCGTTTCTCTACCTAACCCCTACACCTTCGGTAGTCATCATCTACATCTTCCCAGATCCATATTAGCCATACCACAACCGAGCCAATGGACCTACACTGAAGCAAGGTATTAATTACTTAATGATTTAGTTACCCTTGCTAATATATGATTGTGTTGTGTGTGCAGATGGCCATCATACAACAACGGAATGGATCTGGAGCAAACACTTGGAATGGAGCAGCACTAAAGCAGCTATGCAATGAGCAAGATTGATGACGTGCCTATGGATGGACAACGAAGGCGCAATCTTGGCGTTGGCAGCAGCAAGACTCTTCTCTCTTCTTCTCTTCTCTTCTCTCTCGTCTTTTCTCTCAGCTGCCAACTGTGGCCTGATGTCATTGTAATAAGGTGTCCACCCTTGTTGTCATGAACACCAGTTTTGTCAAGTCTTGTAATAATGATCTGTTCACATGTCATTCCATTAGTTCCATTCCCCTCAATAATCCCATACCTACCCAATATTATTGTAAGGAACTCAAGGACGAGTTTTCATTCAGTCATGGGGGTATGATGAGACGTGATATGCACAAGCCGCGATATTGCGGTCCGCCTCCAAATCTATAAATAAGAGGCGGCACTCCTCTCATTTGAAATCATAGGCGTAAAGTAGCGAAGCTCTGGTGGATTGATCACCCCAGAGATAGAATATTTTCCATGTGCCCGCAGTAGGAGTCTCCCAAGTGAACAATTCTTTATTCGAGCAGCTTTGTACTTGAACGCAAGTTGTGTATGGAAATAAAGACGAGCTTTGTGGATAAACCTTGCAGTACATGGATAGGTTTAATGAATGTTATTTATTGCTTTCCTAGTAATGTGGCATGAGTACGACTTGGTTACGAGTGTTGACGAACGTGTACAGCTAGCCAAGAAATCGGCTACTCATCATGATTAGATTCTCTCACCCTTACCTCCTAGAATGTGGGACAAGTACGACTTGATTATGAGCATCTACGGATGTGTACGGCTAGTTAAGGAATCAGCTGCTTGTCACACTTAGGCTAGTTAGGTGCCTCAGTACGACCGCTTCGAGCACGTGTGTTACGTGTGGTAATCCCAGTAACGATTAGCGTTTGGTAGCCACCATTGCATAGTTCAGGGTTTGTATGACAAGTGGGAATGGATGTTGATGCTAGGACTTAGCACTGTAGTTAGAATTAGTTTTAGTCTCTCAACCCTTCACCGTTTAGCATAGGAGATAAACCAAAAAATACCAAAAAAATCATATACCTCGGACTTAATCATACACCGTGACAACAACAAGTAAGTCGGGGAAGACAATGATTAATTAACCCTAAGTGTTTTTTGCGGCGTTTAGGCATTGAGTCTGCGGAGTTCGACTAGATCACGCATGCTACACTCGTTTCGTATGGTTGAGTGTAGGGGTACCTCACCACTCATCAAAGGGTAACATATATACTCTTGAAACCAAGAATCTATAGTGTTTTTCTCTTCTTCTCCCCTCATTCCCAATGTTTTTAGTCATCCCAGCCTCATAAGCCAACATTTTTAAGCATCTTGATTTTCCTAGGCCCCAACTTTTTAATTTTGGTTACATGTTCTAGCATAAATCCTATTTCATGTCAATTTGCTAAAATGCTTGTTTATGCTTTGAATGTCAACTATTTGACAAAATGTTTAGTTATGTTTTACCTAACATCAAATATTGTTCTTCATGTCAATTGTTCAACAAAGTGTCAAATTTGGTTTTTTTATGGCATGTGTTTAACAAAATGTTAATCATGGTATCATTTCTTAACATTGGTAAATTTAATGTTATTTTATGTTTTATTTTCAATGTTGGCTTATGTTCTCATGGTATTAATGTTTTTCTTGTCTACAGGCCTCTTGTGATGATAGTGATGGCTCCAAAAATGTTTCTCCTCCTCCTCCCATAGTTAGAAAATGATAATGATGATGTATTGTTATCTTTTTTGTGTTATGAATTTTGGTTGTTGCTAGTTATAGTTTTAGAGGTTGTGTATTTTTTATAGCTTGTTACACTTTGTAACTATGGCTATGGTTATGGACTATCCAGTTATGTTTGGATATTAAGCTATCACATTTTGGTCTTGGTTTAATGCTGCTCCTAGCTACAAATTTTAGTTTTGGTTTTTTTATGTTTTCTATTTTCCTAAGTTTTATGTTCTTGTGTTAACATAAACAATAAACATAAGCTAAGAGTTAAAGTAAAATTGAAAAACAAGATGATAACGTAAAACTTGAAAAAATGTGTATGTAAAAATTGTAAATAATGCTATGAAGTAAATAGGTCATAATGTATGTACAAGGGAAAGAATGAGAAGTCACATATTCACTAGTTTTAGGCCCTGGTAGGCCATGGTGTTTAGGCCTTGGCAGACCATGATGTTACCACTTTTAGGCCTGGTAGGTCATGGTTTATTTGCTTTAGGCCTTGTCAGGTCATGATTTTAGTTTTCTAGAAAGCATAAGATAATCTCAAAAGATAATGAATGAATAAGATAAACACTAAAACATGATACAAGGCTACAAAAGTAACCAAAAAATCATTGATGAAGGAAGGGATAAGATGTCAATTATAAATTTGTTACTTCATCTTTGATAGATCAAGGAGCTTCTTATGCACAATCTTGGTTTCATCATTTTTCTTGTTCAATATGGCAAGCAGTGATTGTTCTTGTAGATTACTAATGTTGTAGAGTTGATAGTTCTAATGTTGTTGGCCCTAATCTAAGTATCAGTTTCATTGTGGATATCAGAAGTTTCATTATGAAACTCTACTTGTAATCCTTATTCCATGTCAACATTGTTAACAGATGTAAACACATATTATCCCCATGAATTACAATTTCATCATCCTCATATGGTAAGTAGATCTCCTAGTGTATAGGAGATGAGACTGGCTGAAGCTTTGGCTAACCATGGTCTTCCTAAGATCAAGTTAAGACTAGGTGTTTCTTCAACCACTAGCAAATTGGTAGATGTGGAAAACTATTTCTTGGCTATAAAGTCTAATGAGATAGAACCTCATACTATTACTCATGTAACATTGAATGACTTGAGTGCAAAGGTAGAGGTTTCATGTATGTTTTTAGTTAGGCCTAATTACTCAATGATGGTAAGTGGTATTATGTTGGTTGCCACCTCATCATCCAAATAAATACAATGAACCTTATGCTTTCCAACATGTATGACAATGTGAAAAGGAGTAGATAACACTTCTCTATTTTGTGGGTATATCTTTATTTCATTATTAAGAAAGAAAGATGAGCATGGGTTGATGCTTGTTTTCTTTAAGCTGAGTTTGCTCAATGATAGAGTGAAAAGATTCTTTGTTAGTAATCATGTTTCTACTCATAGGAATAGAGGTTAACATATGCACTATAGCATCTTTATGAGTAGGGGAAGTCATGACTAGGTTGTATAGATTCAATGATGTATTCTTTGTTTCAGGGATCTTTTGAGTTGTTACATTGCTGGGAGGGACTTCCTTTTATTGGTGTGTGATTTTTCGGCCTTGGTAGTCTTAATTTCCTCCATTCTTCCTAGAACTTTTGGATCATGTTTTGACATGTGTTGCTTAGGTCCCTTGTTCATATTGGCTTTATGGTTTTCTCTTGGTTGATTGGTTGACGTATTTTGAGGAATGGAGCTCATGGATAGGGCTACTCTTGATGTAGACTTTAATGTGCTAACTTGCTTACAAGACTTTTATTGTTGGCTATCTTTAGTGGGTTTAGTTGGTGGCTTGGTGATGAGTTTTTTTTGTAGCTATTGTGATGATGATTTCTTGCTAGTTCATGATGACAATGTTGAGTTATTGGCCAGAATGGATGAGCATTGGTCATGGGTTATCACAAGTTTTCTTATGGATGATGAAGGTACCCTAATAACAAATGGTTTCATAGTCTTAGAGGGGTTTGTAACATTTTTTTAGGTCATGATGTTGATGCCATTGAAGGGTGAACATGTATAATAAAAGGCTCTCTAGGGGTTAGAGGTGGTGGTACTCATATGATGAAGGGTGTTCTAGGCATAGGTTTTGAAGCTGAGTGCTAACTAGTGGTACCTTGATGACAAAGGGTACTCTAGTAGGACAAAATTAATTAAGTGTTGTAAAAAAGATGATGGTGTAAGGATCACTACTAGTGGTTTGAGTGTTGAACTCATTCAACATAAACTCTTCTTGATTGATCGTCTTTAAGGCTAAATAGAAATTACTGTCATGACTAGCCAGTTGGTGATAGTAACAAAATCTATCAAGCTTAAATTAATTTAGTAGTTTTGGATTATCTTTGGTTGCTACCATTGGATCTCTAGCTATCTCACAAAGATAATTGTGTCTCTTGTAAGCATTCTTGGATAATTGCTTATTTTGAATACAATTATCTTTAAGAAACTATTCTAGGAGTTTAGAAGGTTTCATAGAAAACTTTGTGTATTTAGACCTATCCTTGTTCTCAAAGTTTGATCTCATTTGTTTGGAATCATATGAAGTAGATGGTTGAGATGGGGCAAAAGATGTGTAGTGTTGTGGTATTCTTTGACCTTTCATTTGTTTAGTATCTTTTGCTATAGTGGCTACAGCACTTCCTTGTGTATTAACTTTTGTAGGCTAGGTAGGTTGGATCATTGCTAGCCTTAGCAGCTTCCTCACTATTCTTAATTTATGAAAAAGGATTGACTAAGTGACGAAGGTTCTAAGTAGTATGATTTTGACTTGATAAAGTCATTGATTGTCCTCTTGAAAATGGCTAACAAATGGACGTTAGATATGGGCTCTAGAATCTTATTAAGTGTTGCATTCCATCTTTGAATAAACCTTTAAACTGGTTCAAGTGGTCCCTACTTCACTTTCATGAGTTGGTCCAAGGTTGTATTAGGCTTTAGTTTGTATTTAGAGTGGTCAACAAACTTGGTTATTAAGTCATCAAGAGAGAAGATAGAACCTCTCAACAATGTTTGGTACCAAGCTAAAGCATTTCTTGTTAAGGACATAGGAAAAATTTGTAGCACTATGTGTGACTAGGCTTGTAGAAAGATGCATTTTGAATAGAAGGTTATAAGGTGAGTGTTGGAATTACCTTTAGCATTGTACTTGATAAAATGAGGGATTGGAATGCCTATAGGTAGTGTTATTTGAGGAATGTCTAAGTTGATTGGATCATCTTTGTAAAAGTTCATGACTTTTACCATTTGGATGGTACTTCCTTTGAGCTTTCGTAGCTTCTCAATAAGGTTTTGGATCATTTGAAAGGCTTGATCTAGGTCTTGAGGAGCTTCTGAGGATTGCATTGGTTGTTGGATGGTTTGTGGCTATGGCTATGAAGTAGGCAACATCATGGACTACAGGGGTCATGTAACTACTATTGTAAGGAAATTGAACATGGAAAATAATTTTTGAACTAGCAAATGAGGAAAAAAGGGAGTATTGAAGATAAAGGGATTACAAGAGACATTGGAACTTGGGGCCCCAAAGTGAAACTAGTTAAATCTATGAAATTTTGTAGCATAGAAGAGGTTACTAGTGGAGGCTAAGATGCAATGATGAAAGAGGTTGACATGAATTAGAAAGAAAATAGAGAAGTAGGTTGTAACACTTGGTTTATGAAGGTTATGGGAGGCACTTGATTTATTATGGAGATAAGAGGCATAGAGTTGAATATGGTTACTTCAGGGATGGATTGCTGCAAAAAGTTCTCTAAATATGTATTTGTCTCCTAATAATCACTACACTCATCTTGCTTGTTTTGATCTTGCTCTAGGCTAGCTTCCTCACTCACTTCAACCTCATCATTAGCCTCTACTAGTTATGCTAGCATGTGTGCATAATGTTTTGTTAACTCAATATGGTCAGAGGAGGAGGAAATGCACTTCTTCTCATTCTTGTGGATAATTTTGAATTGGCCCTTGGAGTCTAGTTCTTTATGATGGATATGCAAACAAGCTTGCATATTTGCATAAATAAAATTATAATTTTCCTCATTTAGGTTTGTATATAGGGTATTTCGGTAGATAGGGTTTGACAATGTTTGCCAATGACTAGTTTATGGGGTTGTAGATGCAAGTGAAGTTTTGGTTTGAGGTCATGTTGACAATGTCCTTGGGAAATACATTAGATATAAAAGGCATAAAATAGTGCAAGTCAAAGGTATTGGTAGATGTAGAGTAAATACTGCAACTACATAAACATGACATGGTATGCAATACAGTTACTATTATAGTGTAAAAACTACAACAATGTAAATGAAACTGTAATTGTGACTGAAATTGTAAATGCAAAAATAGTGTAGAAACTATAATAGTGTAAATGTAACTGCAAATGTAAATGTAAAATAGGAGAACAAAATAGCATAACTATATCAAATAGCATATTAACTATAGAATCTTGAACACAACGTTTTTGTGCCAACATTGGGAAAAAAGATCAAAATGGATATAACATATTTTTCCTAGCCTCTTTGAGAAAGTACTCAAAAAAAAAATTGAAAAAATGATTACAATGTATTTTTCTTGGTGTATTTGAGGTAAAATTTGGGAAAAATGATCAATAGGCTTACAGTGTATTTAACCTAGTGTATTTACAACAACACTTGAAAAATAAAGGAAAATTGGAGTAAATTTTTTGGATTCAACCATCCAAAGGCTAGTGTATTTATAGGGTTTGATTGCATAGGATATTTTTGTGGCCATGAAAAAAATGCTGGTGGAGAAAAACCAAAATCAAGACACTAAGACTCAAAAACGTTGGTAGTTGAAAATCACTTAAAACAACTCTTATCCACTAAATAAGCTAGTGAAAATAGGTCAAAATAGGCCAACAGTGATTGTACCTAGATTTGAATGAAGAAAGCAAGGTAGAGGTCCTCCTTCTAGCATAAGAAAACTCTAGTGACAAAAAAATTTAAGCTAGAAATTGAATGAATCCATGTGAAATAGTTTTACCTTAAGATTCACAAGCCTTAGAAGGAATCTGAGGTGCCTTAGAAGGTTTGGCTGATTATCTAAGGACTTGATAGTTTGTTACTGAGTGAAATGGAGAAAAATGAATAAGAAAACAAATGAACAATGGATCTAGTGCTAAATCTATCAAAACCGAGAGAGAGACTAAAAAATGATGTGGCCAAAGCTAAACTACAAACTTCATGTTAAATGCTATAATAATGCTATGAAATAGGTTCAAAAGGTAGATTGATTGGCTTTTACAACATAAGAGTTCAAGATAGTTTAGAGATCTCTCTGACACTATCATTTGAGATTTGGTACAAGTAGATAGGGTGTGTTTTGCAACTGGTCTACATAAGTCTATCTCAATTGATCTACTCTTGAAGAGCAATTGTAATAGGTTCTCTCTATTCATAGGACCCAACACTAGGAAAGAAAGCTCCAGAGATTGCAAAAGTCTCTCTATGGCAACAAGGTCTCTAAAATTTTTTCTGCTTGCTAAAAAAAGGTATTGGAATTAATGTCAATTCTTGATTAAATAGCTCATAATTTGCTATTTCTTCATTGAGTAGGCTTTGACAAGATTCTTGGGATATTACATAGCCTTTTATACTATTTTTATGGTCCAAAACTACAACATTTTATCACCAGCATTTTTGACCATAGTGAATTTTGTCATAGCATTTTTGGTAGTGTATTTGATAATTAAAGGATTAATTACACTTTTATGGTGTAATTAATAGCATATTTGACATTTTATGCCATAAATTACACCTTATAAAATGAAAATGTTTTTGGATTTTGTCAAAATAGGGTTTGAAAGTGAATTTTTTGAAGGGAAACCAAGGCATTTATGTTTGCTCTTGAATCCAATAAAAATTACAATTAAAATTTGGCTATAAGCCTTTTTTGTTTATAGTTAAAAGTTTCTTTTAGGTGTTTTAGAGGCATGTCTAAAAGCCTTAGAAAGAATGATTTTCATTTCCTCCTTTGGATTCCTTTAAGATCTAGATGTATATTTATTATTCCTCAGAGTCCTATGAGATCTTGATCCAATAATTGGAGAAAGAGGATCTTCATCATAATCCTTATCTTTCACAGTATCTTCATCCCCAAAAGGAATGCCTTCTTCAAGATTTGGCATGAATGGTTGTCTTGTTGAAGAATCCCTTGATGAAGAAAATTCTAAGTTAGCATCTTGCCTAAATGTTCTTAATATTAGTGTGTAATCTTTCTTTTCTTCAAGCTTTTTCATTCTATCCACAAGATTCTTAAGTGCATCCTTCAAGTCTTTTATGTCCTTGGCTAAGTCTTAGAATAATTTCATCTTGCGTGTCATGAAGAAATTGATGTAGAAGAAAAATTACATAAATACCCATAAGAAATTACAAAAATATCAAGGGTACCTACAACCAAAATTGGAGTACTTAAATAGATTCAACAAGAGAAATGAAAATCAAAAATAGGGTTCACAAGAATTCTTAGAATTACTAGCTTAACAACTTTAATGGGTATTCTAAACAATAAGAGTTTCCAATATCCAATTCAATTGATCAGCCAAAATAATCAAAAGAGGACTATTCAAGCCTTAGTTAAGCATGAAAAATAATAACAACAAAATTGCAAACCAAAATAAACTTGGAGATGAGTGAATTATTATAAATTAATATAGAGGATTCCTCTCCTTGAGTTAGTTATCTTCAAACCTTTCTTTGATATCAAATTTGATGAGGACCAAGCTTCAATAACCCAAAATTGCAACTTAAGTCTTTAAAGTTGCATATTCATTTGAGACAAGAAAGAAATAGTTCTTTATTCTTGGTAGAAGATGATAGATAAATACAAAGTTGGAAGCTAATGCTTAGGATAGGGAAGAGATCAAGACATCCTCTATAATATATTCATACTCAAAATGGCTATCAAGCCTTATAATATAGAAGCTCAATTAGAGCTTAATCTTACTCTCTCCTCACACATATAACACACTCTCCCAATTCCCTTCACTTTCCTCTCCTTAAATGAAAATCCTTGATGCTTATTTATAATATTTTTGACATCTTTTGGTGCCCAAAATGAAAATTTATGTCTATTTTTTAGACATAGAAGACTTATTGAACATGAATGAGATGTCCCAATTGAGAGCCACGTTAAAAGGAGGAGTCATCTTGCTATTATGGGAGACCTCTTTGCTTCAGAGGAGACATTAACTTCAATATGCAGACATCTCTCCTTAGTTAATGTTGAACATAGGAGATGTCTATCTATCTTGCATAAGAGACATCTTTCTCTTAGATGAGACATCTTGTCTTGTAAATAGACATCTTGTAGGGTAGAAATTTGAAAACCAAGACTTCTTCTTAAAGATCCCAAATATCCAAATACAACTCTAGTTTTCTTCTTTTAATCTTGAAATAGGAAAGATAATACAAAAACATCAAACACATATAAACTAAAAATAACACACACAATCACAATTTATTGAGGATTTTTCATGGGTTGGGTGATGTCCTCATCATCTTATTTAGGTGTTTGAAGTCACAACATAATCTCAACGGGTCATCTTCTTTCTTAGTACATAACACTAGGGCTCCATTAGGAGATTTCAAGATTCAAATGTAATCTTTCTTCACCAAAATTACTAATTTCATTCTTAGCTTTTCTAGCTTAGGGATGGTCATTATGCAAGGTTGATACCTAAAAGGGATCGGTCTTGGTAGCAACTTAATCTTTTGATTGATCACCAAGTGTTTTGGTAATTCCCCAAGAAATTTCATTAGTATTAGATCCTTATACGTCCCTAGGATGTTCTTAATCTACACACTCATATTCATAGTATTCCCATATTCTATCTCTCTTAGCATTGTAAGGAATATCTATTAGGTTGGGTCCCTAACAATCCATTTCATCATTATGGGTGAGATAATATATACTTTGTGTATAGTGCTAGTTGCTCCTGGTATAGAGATCTTCATTGTGTAGGGTGAATACCCATGCAAAATGTAGAGAACATTTTGATATGGAGCAACTAGAACTTCTTAAATAATTCTTGCCCAAGCATAGCTTAAAAAAAGTTAATGTTTAGGATTGAGAAATCCAACCTTCTACTTCACTAGCCCATCTTTACATTTTTATATCTCATGACTCATGTGCATCCAATTGGATGAAATTTGACTAACTTGTAGGATGTTGAAGCTAGTTGCACTTGTAAATTAAGGGTATGAATGATTTTTGATGAAAAAAGTTATGAATGGTACTTATGCTAACCAATGTATCTATTGTCTTTGATGGAAATTGCACTGAAACCATTTGTACTGAATGTAAGATGGGCTCTTACTTCGATTATTTTCCTTGAATAATTTTTTGAATTGCTACCAAGATTTAGGAGATCTACTCAATTACTTCAAGGGAATTAATTTCTTATCCATTTTTATTTATCTTAGTCACCTACAATAGATCTTGTCATTGATACTTAAGAGTGTTTAATCGCTGGTCATCATTTTAACTCCTTCTAGTTGGCCATTAATTGTAGTTGTATGAGTAGTCTCAAGCAACATGGTTTTTGGATGAAATGAAACATCATATACTAGGATGTATAGGATAATTATTCAAGGATCCTTCAAAGCATGGACACTTATCCTTGAACTTGTCATAACCTTTCGAAGCCCGTAACTTTTCACTACCCTGGAAAGAACCCTATGAATCAGGGATAATAGTAGAATGTGGATCCCAAAATACACCCTCAAAATATCTTTATCAAGCTATTTAATCCATCACTAGAACTTTTGATTTTAAATGCATTAGCTTTAGTCTTATCCTACGTTTGGAGCTTTAAATTAACCACCAAACAGATCACAAATTTAAGTGCCTTTCTATATTTTAATATCTTGTGGATTTTGATCTCTCATTAGGCCTAGGGTTTTAGGCCATTAAAGAAGAGGTAGAATTTAGTTTTATCATCCATCACTAAAATTTGTAAGACCACTTCCTGATATTTCTAGAGATAATCCTTTAGCTTCCTAGTTTGTTGCAGCTCTTTTAACTTTGCACAATATTTACTAATGGAAGTGACTAGGTAGAATTTTTTAACTAGAGGAGTTTAAGGATTATTCCACATCTCAATCAATCTTCAAGTTATTCCAAATTTCGTGTCTTGGATAATGCTGATTCACCAAGTTTAAGCAACTTCTTCCAAGATTTTAAAAGTGATGTTGACCTTCATCTCTTCTAGGTATACATTCATGTCTAGGAAATAATCCATCTGAAAGAGTAAGACATCTAGAAGCTTGCCATCATGATTACCATTATAGAACTTGAGCTATTTGTACCATGACTTGCAGGTTGATTACCTCGAATTAGATGCAACTTCCTTTGTATAAATAGTTAACTGGCCTTCTAGTTTCTCATTTGTTTCTTTATGCTTCTTTACTTATACCTCTAGGATTACCATCCTTTGCAAGATGTTACTTATAAAGATCTAGACTTCATTAATGACATTGTGCATGCATTCCACATGATTCTATAGCATAAAATTCTAAGCTATGGAGAGCTTATACTTAGCCCCTTTATGTAGTTCCCAAAGATATGGAACATTAATCTTTTACACAAGGTGATGAACCATATTAACTCATTCCACCATTGGTAAATGATTGAGGATCACACTATTAATTTCAAGGAGTTGGTTCCATAGCTCTTATACATTATTAAGGGAGTGATCCTTATGCTCCCTAATAGAAACCATTTCATCATCATTTAGGTTCTTAGATTTAGAGGTTACATCACGTGCTTCATCATGCATATAGTGCTTCATGTTGTTATGAAGGTTAGATATAGTAGAAGCCTCACCAAATAGGTGGCTCTCCTTGTTCTTCTTCTTTTGTGCCATGATAGCCTAAGAGTTGCAAGTAACAAATGACAAAGCACCATCAATTTTGAATTGTGATGGTGCTGCTCTTTGAAAACACTATTTGAAACCATGTGAGAGTTCAAAAACAACAATGAGAAAGGGTGAACTCAAGATGGACTATGACTCAAAGCTTAGAGCACTTGCAAGCACATCATAGGAGCACACAATCCATTATTCACTAGTTACAGGTGCATTAGATGTGAGATATGCAAAAATTATACAATTAGACCAATGAAATACACATAGTCACATAAAAGCACATACGGTACCATTTTCTTTAGAGAGCTAGGATTTGTTCCTACTCTAGTATATCTAGCTCTAAATTCTACTTTGAAGAGAAGGTTGGTGGTCCAAGATATGAAGGGGAAGGCTGCCCAATAAGCCTACATATACTTTTAATGAGATTCATAAAAGAATTAGGATCATATAGTTATTGATGAGTGGTGAGGTATCCCTACACTCAACCATACGAATATGAGTGTTTCACACATGATCTAATCAAACTCCAAGGACCAAGTGCTTATGCACCTTAATGGAACACTCAAGCTTAATCAATCATTGTCTTCCCAAACTTACTTGTATTGTCATGGTTGTATGGTTAAGTAAGCTTGAGGTATATGATTTTTATAGCTTTTGTATTTTTTATGTATTCTGCTAATAAAGGAGAGGGAGAGAGAACTAAGTGGCTAACTTACATTAATTATTCATTAACTAGTTTCTAAATGTTCCTAACACCAGTATCCATTCCCACATGCTGTACACATCCTGAACCAATGCAACGCTGTTGGGATTACCAAATGCTAATCATTACTGGGTTACCAAGCACTACATGCATGCTTGAAGTGGCCGTACTAAATGTATTTAACTAAGGGGGTTGAAGGTTGAAAGAGATATTAATTAACTCAGAAAGCATTAAAAAATAATTAATTACTAATTATCTTAATCTTTATGTTGCAAGGTTTATCATAAATTTTATCTTTATTGCTGTACACAAAATTGTGCTCAGGTACAAATTGCTCAAATAAAGATCCGTTCGCCCTATGACTCCTACTGTGGGCACATAGAAATAATTCTAACTCTAGAATGACAAAACTGCAAGAGTCTGGCTAAGGGTCTAAATCTAATGTATGGGAACCAAGGGCACCACCTCTTATTTATAGAGGATGAGGTAGGACGCAATATCACGTATGCGATATCGTGGTTCATCATACCCCCATGACTGAATGAAAACTCGTCCTCGAGTTTCTTACAAAATATTGGGAAGGTATGGGATTATTGACTTGAATGGCAACTAATGGTGAATGGGATGACATGTGAATGTATCAACATTACAATACATAGCAACATTAATATTCATGACTACAAAAGTGAATACTATACACAATTGACATCTAGCCTTATTTGGCAGCTGAGAGAGAAGAGAGAGAGAGAAAAAAGGAGAAGACGTGTTGTTGCTGATGCCAAGATTGTGCCTTTGGTTGTCCATCCATAGCCATGCCATCAATCTTGTTCCTTGCATAACCATTCCAGTACCAATCCATCTTGAGTGTTTTCTCCAGGTCCAGTCCATTGTTGTATGATTGCCATCTGCACACACAACACAGTCACATATGAGAAAGGATAAGTAAATCATAATACAGTTGATACCTTGCCTCGATGTAAGGTCCATTGGCTAAGTTGTGATATGGCCAATACGGATTCTAGAAATATAACACTGGTGACTACCCAAGGTGCAGAGGTTAGGAAAAACTGAAAAACATTGGACTAGGGCCCCTATGACTAAGAGTGATCATCTGGTAGTGATAGAGTGGAAAAAGATAAGGAATAAGAAAGATGGAGAAAAAAAAAAACAGAAACATCTATAAAATGAATGTTAGAGATGGGAATGAAACAAAAAAATGTTGATTGCAGAAATGTTTAAGGGGATGAAGTTAACTAATGCACCAAATAGGAATGCCAGTGGATCCTCCCCAAAGCAAGCTCATGCCATTTATGCCCTGAAAAACCCACATTCAAAGAGTTCGCAGGCTTTGGAAATGTCATTTGGAAGCAAGAGTTAAAGACTTAACCACAAGAATTCACCAAAGAGAAAACAATGCATCAACCAAAATATAGACTACTGATATAACCGACAATGAAGTGGAAAATGGAGAAAGAATGATGGGGAGAAGAGAATGGAATGGAATCCCAAGAACAAGGTGGTGTACAGCCCCTTGTGTACTTATGGTTAATGTGACTGAGTAGATCTCATTTCAAATCTAGCCTCAAAAAATCCACATCTAGTTACTTCACATTAATACACTTGGCCAATCCATCCACTTGAAGTACCATTCTGAGGAAAATGAGAAAGGGAGAAGTAGGAAGTGAGAAAGGGCCTTAGTTAGAGGGAACATGTCTGTTTAGTTCCATAACCAATGCTTGTAGCCCAGATGATTATTTTTTCTAAGGGGTGTGCTTTGAATTCTCACCTTCTTTTTTGCGTGAGAACCACATTATGCAAATACTTATTTTTATTGGCTTAGCTTCCCGATAATGGAGTAATGTTGGAATGGTAAGAAAACTCAAGAAGAAAATATCCAAGCACCCAAGATAATAGCCAACACAAATGCATCAAATCCCTTTGAAGTGACACCCTTTTCAGTCCTTTAGTCCTTCCTTAGTTTGAGAAATTCCCAGTCACCAATTCGTTAATATTTTTATTATTAAAGAAGGGGACTGTAAAGTTCCAAGCCAAGAGAGACCATAGAAATTCATGAATGCATGGACGACGTGGACTCATTGCCTATTATATCAAAAGAACCATACCTTAGTATCAACATTATAACTCAAAGGTAAAAACCAAACATTAGCAATCAATAGAATATAGTTCATACCACCATCATGAGCACTTATTAGGTGACGAATCTAATAAAACAAAAACAAAAAACAAAAACAAAATACAAAAAAAAAAAAAAGTCACACAAAGAAATGAGAAAGTATAAATGATGGTGCAAAATAAAAACAAGAAAAATTAAAGAAATTTGTAAAACAAAAATGTGTAAAAAAAAACTTAAAAAGGAACTGAGGGCCTCAAATGGTTAGCAGAGGTGGCCGTCTTCCCCATGACTGAGTTGGAAGGAGGAGATCTAAAATAGTGAGTAGGGTTGTCCCCTCTTAGAGGTATTATGTGCACTAGCTATTCTAAATTCATGGAAGGGTTTGGTTTGTTGCATATTGACTAAAAATCTCTTATCAAGGCTCTTAGGTTTGTATATGGTCATGGACCCTGAAGGAAAGGTTGCATGAATAATGTAAGGTCCTTCCCACAGTGTTTAAAATTTTGTGCGTTATGGCACATGGGTGGGGTTCCAATAGAGAACCTTATCTCCTGGTTGGTACTTAACCTTTCAAATCTTCAAGTCATGACATTGCTTGTTATATGCCTTGTGCAACTCATTTGATGATAGGGCAGCTAATCGGTTTTCTTCTAGCATGTTTAAAGTTTCCAACCTTTGTTTTTGTGCTAGATCAAGGTCGATGTGGAGGTCATAAGCTGTTGATAGTGTATGGAGCTCGGTTTGAATTGGAAGCATTGGAAGCTTTTTGTACACTAACTCATAGGGAGAGTAGCCTATAGGGAGTTTCCAGGTGGAGCGGTATGCCCAAAGAGCATCATTCAGTTTAGTGCTTCAATCTCGCCTATACTTGCTAATTGTCCTAGTCAATATTATAGTGATCTTCCTATTGGTGACCTTAGCTTGTTTGTTAGCTTGGGGGTGATAAGGTGTAGTCAATTTATGTTCAACCCCTAAGCGTTGCATTAACTTTGAAAAAGTTTCACTTGTGAAGTGTGTTCCATTATTCGAAATAAGTGTACGTGGCACACCAAATCTATTTATGATTTTTTGTTGCACAAATTGTGTAGCTGTAGATGATGTGTAGTCTTTAACAGTAGTTGCTTCAACCAATTTTGGTACATAGTCTACCGCAACTACAATGTAAGCTTTTCCATTGGACATTGGTGTAATGGGCCCCATAAAGTCTATTCCCCAAATGTCGAAGGGTTCTAATGGTTGAATCCATTGTTGTGAACCCTCCATTTTAGCAGTCATTCTTCCATCACGTTGACAGTGCTCACAAGATCAGACAAATTGATGGGCATCCTAAAATAATGTTGGCCAGTAATATCCTACAAGCAAGATCTTAGTAGCCATTCATCTCCCCGCATAGTGACCTCCACAAGGGCCCTCATGAGCATCTTGGAAAACTCTCAGTTGGTCTACATCGGGCGCACACCATTGAACCAAGCCATCAGGACACACTTTGTAAAGTTGTCCATTGATCTCCATGAAGTACTTGGCTCTGTGAGAGAAACTGTTGTTTCTTCTTAAGGTCTAGTTCCTATGGTGTTTGTTGAGTAAGGAAATAGGTGAGAATGCTACTATACTAGTTCGTCTTCATGGGTAGTTAGTTATTCACTACACTAAAAAAGAGGGCTTCATCAGGAAAATGATCAGACATTACATATTCATCCTCTTTTCTATCCTAGTGCAACTAAGATAAATGATCTGCAATGACATTCTCGGTGCCTTTTCGATCGATCATCGTTAGATCGAACTCCTGTAGGATTACCAGCCATTATATAATACAAGGGCTAACAATTGGCTTATTCATGAGGAACCATATTGCACTATTATCTATGTGGATGAACACTTTGTAACCTAACACATGGTGCCTAAACTTATCCAGTGCAAACACTACAGTCATTAATTCTTTCTTTGTAGTTGTGTAGTTAAGTTGTGCACCAGAAATACTTCTACTTGCACAGTGGATGTAGTAGGGGTGTTTTTGGTCATCTAGCTATGGAAGTACGACTCCTAAGGCATAATTAGACATATCAGTCATGATGTGGAATGGTTTGGACCATTCAGGAGCTTGTAGAATCAGAGTTTCTACTAGCTTTCGTTTCAGAGTTTGGAATGCTCGTTCACATTCCTTGGTCCACTCAAAAGGTATGTCCTTCTTTGTTAGCTCTACTGATAGTTTGGAAATCTTGGAGAAGTTCTCAATGAATCTCCTATAGTAGCTAGTGTGTCCAAGGAATGACCAAATGTCTTTGACAATTTTTGGTTGATGGGTGATTCCTTGGATGACCCTAATTTTATCTGGGTCTACCTCTATTCCTGCATGTGAAACCTTATGTCCAAGTAATATGCCTTCTTGGACCATTAAATGGCTTTTTTGCTAGTTGAGCCTTAGATTGGTTTCTACACATATTCTTAGCACTTGCTCTAATCGGTCCAAGGCTTGATCAAAACTTGTTCCATAGGTGTAGAAGTCGTCCATAAAGACTTCCACTCTGTTCCCTATCTGCTGTTGGAATATGCTTAGAACTAGGCATTGAAACGTGGTAGGAGCATTACACAAGCCAAACAACATTTGTTTATATGCAAAGGTTCCCCAAGGACTGGTGAATGTTGTCTTGGCTTGGTCTTCTGGGGCTATCTGTATTTGGTTGTATTTGCTATAGCCATCCAGAAAACTATAATAGAGATGCCTTACTATGGTGTCTAAGACTTGGTTAACGAATGGTAACAAAAAGTGATCCTTAAATGTTGCTATGTTTAGCAGCCTAATATCTATGCATACCCTTCATTTGTCTTCCTTTTTAGGCATGATTACCAGAGGGCTAACCCATTCACTATCAGCAATGGGATATATGAACCTAGCCTTAAGAAGCTATTCTATTTCTTCTTTTACTACTTGTTTCAATTTTGGGTTCAATCGCCTCTACGGTTGTTTTCAAGGTTTCATGGAGGGGTTAGTGTAAATCCTATGCTGGCATATCCTAGGATCTATTCTAGTTAATTCAGGATATGACCAGGCAAAGGCTTTTGATCACTTGTTTATTACTTTCAGCAATCTTCCTTTTTGTTTGGAAGCAAGTCTTGCATTGATGATTACCGATTTTCCATTTTCAAGGATCATATATTCCAGACCGATGGGTAATGGTTTTAATTCTAGGGGCTCTTGTTTGAAATTTTTAGAAATTTCCAACTTCCCCTAGTTGATGTTTTCAAGGTTAAGGCTTGAAAGTTGGCAGTGGACTTGCTCTAGTGCATCTATGCTTTCGATGTAAGTGCAAGTTATTTCCTTAGTTAGTTCCATGCACACTAGTGTCTTCTTGTCATGTGGTTGTTGCATATAGGCACTTTTGTATGTTAATATCTTGTGCACACTGGTTGCATGTAGGCAATGCTAAACTTTGCACAACCCATGATCTCTGCACGCAATTACACCTTGTATCACTGTATGCGATGCATGGAACCTTCTTCTTCTCCATCTTTTCAAAAGTGTTCTCCTTAGATATTTCTAGGGAAAGATCATGGCTTCCTAGGCATGCATCTATAGTACTTAGCCATGCCCTTCCCATTATGATTGGGAAGTTCCCTTTACCGTTATTCACTTGTATCACTAGGAAATCAGTTGGGTACGACCACCCACACATAGTGGTGACGATGTCCTCCACTAGTCCCAAGGGAATAGTGATGGACTAGTTGGCCAGCTCTAGGAGAATATTTCTCTTCTTCAATGTAGGCAAGTTCCAGGCTTTGTACATTTCTTGCAATATTAAGTTGACTCTAGAACCTGAATCTAGAAGAGCTTTGCATAGCTCATTCCCAGTGATTTGGAGATAGATTAGAGGGCTTTCAGGATTAGAGAATTTCCTAGGAAGATGGCCAACCTTGATCTAGTCAGTAATGACATGTGTTAACATGACTGTATGTGTTGAGCTCGGTATTTGGTTCGAAGGGAGCTTTGAAGATTTATTTGATGGGGAAGCATTCAGAGGTTCAACCGCTTGTGGTTGTAAGGGCTTGGTTGGACTATTGGTTTTGAAGAAAGGTTTTTTCTTCATACAGTTGTTAGAACCAATAGTGGGTTGAGGATTTACAACCCTTGTGGCATTTCATTGATGTGGTTGAGTAGGGAGTTTCCCTTGCATTGCTGGAGAAGGTGGTAATGGATCTATTGGTGTGAGAGTTGCGGATGGATTTGAAGGATGGTATATTTGTAGGTTATCTCTCCTAGGAGAAGGAGTTCTATAATACTCATGGGCTTGGTAGTGATGTTGTGGTGTAACGTGACCAACAGAGTCACATGGAGAAATTGGATGCTGCACGTAGTAGCCATATGGGTGAGGTTGCTGGTATGGGTATTGTTGCCTTGGTGGTGGCATCTCCCATGATTGTGGGTATTGCCACTGTTGATGTTTCTCAATGGGTTGTAGTGGAGTTCCACTTGGATAATATGTTGAAGGTTGGTAGAACTGCCTTGGGTTACCTTGGGGATAAGGTAACTGTCGGGGTGTTTTCTGTTATTTAGTCTTGGGTTGAGTGCATACACCCTAGACTCTTGTAGATGTGAGATCATTGGGAAACATCCCTTAGGATGGTCATAGTGGCATATCTCGCATCCACTATCATTGTCCATGTTTGAATCCAAAACCTCTTATGTGATGGCCATTTTTCCCTTACCCTTATTACGTGCATTTTTGGCTTCTCTCTTTTTCTTTTTGTCGTGGTCACTACCTCCCTTCCTAGACTCCTCTACAATTTTAAGAACAGTTTCAAACCTACTATCCAAGGAGTCCCACATTTGGTCTACCTTTGCCGATACTTCTAATTTTAACTTTTGGAGAGGCAAAGTTTTTCTATTCACCATCTCTTTGAGTGGTGATTCTTCTTCCTCCTCACAAAATCTCACTCCCCTTTTTTAAAGGGAAGGATCTCGATTGTATTCTTCTGCACTTTCTCTCTTTCATAGCTCACTTTCATCTTTGGAAACTTGCTCTAGTAGTCTATGAATTTGATGAGACCTAAGCTCCAATAACCTTCCTTGGGCATACATCCCAACAGTTCTTATTTTTTCATACCTAAGTCCATCCATGAGATGGTGTAGTTGATCCTTCTACAAATAACCATGGCTAGGGCAATGATGTAACAATGCATAATAGTGGCCTATGGTAGCATCCAAGGGTTCATGATTTCCTTGCTTCCATCCTTGGATTTGCTTCCATAGGTTAGACACTCAGGAGTACATTTGGTACTTATCATTGAAAAATTATAACATTGTGCTCCACCTCCAAATGGATTCCGATTCTAAGGACTGGTACTTGCTTTCAGCTTCTTTCACTAGTGTCCTTGGGAACAACTTTAGTTTTTTCTATTCATTTTCTATGTTTTGCAAGGCACATGCATTGTGGAATGCTTGTAAATGATTTTGAGGATCAGCGTTGTATCCCCCTTCAAATCATGGGATGTTGTTCATGTCTAACCTCTTGATCCTAATTTTGTTTTGGTGCCTTGTTGGAACTCTTACAGCCTCCACTATATCTAGCATGCTTCTAGTTGTGAGTAGGGGTTCTTTGTGATAGTCTTGTTCATAGTGTCTATGGTGTCTATGTGGTTCCCTACTCTCCATTCTTCTATGCCTTGATTCTTTAGAGTGCCCTCATCCTCATTCTTGATTGTCTCGTCGATGAATTTCACTTCGTTTTTCCTTATCCTCACGATTGGTTTCCCTATGATTGTGTCCAGACACTGAAGGAGAGGGTGAAGATGATGATGAAGGTGAAGAAGAAGGAGAACCATCTTCATGATGGTGTTTTCTACCTTCTCTTTGGTGGTCTTAGCCTCGATCATGATCATGATTAGAACATCCTCCCTTATCGTGTGTTCGTGTTCCTTCATTGAACACTTTGTGTTCATGGGTATTAGAACTAGTGTTGTGAATAGTGGAGTGGAGGTCTTGATACACCACCCCCTGACCAATGTCAGGAGGAGGAACATCATTTCATGGGGAACCTGTTAAGGTAGGTTTACCATCCTCAATTTCACTCAAAACATGTGGAGCGTCATGGGGCCATTTACCCTTCAAAGATGTATGGTATCTCTCCTGTTGCAAGTCCCTTTGATGTTGCGCTTCTGTGGGATGATAGTTTCTTGAGTCATGATCACATGCAACATATTCTGCGTATAAAAGCAACATGCCTATTCGTGTGAGAGCATGAAGGAGCATGTTGGGAATTGATCAGTCTAGAGGCAACACTATGTTACCCTCTAAGTCTCTCCAATGCAGTTGTTCATCTTGGTGGAGAATAAAGGTGAAATTGAGCACATACTCATAGGGACGAGTATATACCACACGAAACTGTTGAGGAACTGGTGGATCATGGTTATGTGTATTATGTTGCCGAATGCCTCTTGCATTAGTCCTAGGCGGTGAAGTGCTCTTATGTGAAGAAGAAGACATTTTGTCTTGTTTGGTGTGCAATGTACTGTTGTCTCGTCTTCCTTTGATTAACCCTAAGGGTTTGTTCTAACATTCCAATGATATGAATGATTTCCTATGTTCTACATAGCACACAAACAACTAAGTCCTCGGCAACGGCGCCAATGATGAGTGGCAAGGTACCCGTACACTCAACCATACAAATACGAGCATTTCATGCACGATTTGGTCGAACTCGAAGGACCAATTGCTTATGCACCTTAATGGAACACTCAGGGTTAATCAATCATTATCTTCCCAAACTTGTATTGTCATGGTTGTATGGTTAAGTAAGCTTGAGGTATATGATTTTTATAGCTTTTGTATTTTTTATGTCTTCTGCTAATAAAGGAGAGGGAGAGAAAACTAAGTGGCTAACTTACATTAACTATTCATTAACTAGTTTCTAAATGTTCCTAACACCAGTATCCATTCCCACTTGCTATACACATCCTAAACTAGTGCAATGCTGCTGGGATTACCAAACGCTAATCATTACTAGGTTACTAAGCGCTACAGGCATGCTTGAAGCGGTCATACTGAATGTATTTAACTAAGGGGGTTGAAGGTTGAGAGAGATATTAATTAACTAAGAAATCATTAAAAAATAATTAATTACTAATTAGCTTAATATTTATGTTGCAAGGTTTATCATAAAGTTTGTCTTTATTGCTGTACACAAAATTGTGCTTAGGTACAAATTGCTTGAATAAAGATCCGTTCACTCTATGACTCCTACTGTGGGCACATAGAAATAATTCTAACTTTGGAATGAAAAAACTGCAAGAGTTTGGCTAAGGGTCTAAATCTAATATATGGGAACCAAGAGCACCACCTCTTATTTATAGAAGATGAGTCCGGACGAGATATCGTGTACGTGATATTGCGTGGTGGATGTGATATCGCCTATGCGAGATTGCGGTTCATCAGTTATATTGGTGATGGTTAAGATAGCATGGAACCTAATAGGATCCTCACATTCCTCTTGTTCCTATTATGAAGAAAAACAATCTTCAATTCACCAAGGCATATTTTTATACAATCATTGTGAATAACATTTATTAAATGCTTGTCATTTTATACTTAAGAAGAAATGTTGAGAAAAAGAAAAAATTTGTTAAAGTTTAGGATAGAAACAAATAATTTGAAGTTGAAGATGTAAAAAATCAAGTTAATGTTGATGATAAAAATGATTAAATGGTAATAAATAAATCAAAGAAAATAAAATCTTTTGTGAATGTTTTTACTTCTACTATAGGAAGTACTAATTATTCTAGATAAATAGCTCCTAAGATAAATTTATTTTTATCTAATAAAAGCAATGCTAATTCAAATATTAAAACTATTATTGATAAGAAAGCTAATGATGGTCAAGATTCTTGACATAAGGTTAACATTGAAGAATAAATTAACGGTGATGTAGAATATGTGCCATCATTTTTGATGAATCTAGCTTTTCTACAAATATTGATATTTTGCTGTAGCTTTATATTGCTACTTTGAATCCTTTTATTAATTTAAGTTTAAGGATGGATGTTGAAAGTGATGTAAATTTTACTAGGATCGAATCATCCTCTCTTTTAACAAGGAATTTTCTTCTCTTGATTTTTCAAAGCATTAATTATAAGGTTGCACACATGATTAGACATTGTTAAAATTGGAATGTTTTTTTATTTTCATGTTGTTTGTGGTGTCTTCTATTTAGTATCAATCATATAATATCCTTTGAGTTTTTTTCTAATTATTAAATATGTTTTTGAGGTCTAGCACTTCACCCCAAACTTGGTACATCATATCTACATAATACTTAGCAAATAAAGAGATATGGAGATGGAAAAATTTGATGTTCCTGTGATAAAAAGACAATTACTAAAGCATGGATAAAATTAATTCATTATTGGATAAATAAAATAGATGTTCCTTCTTATATAAATACTAACTCAAAAAATTTAGATAATAATAATGTTCTTTCAAATAAAAAAATCATATGCATTGCTTACATTAAAGACATTCTCAAAAAATAGTTAGAGTTTTAAAAAAACATGATGTTATAATAATATTTAAACCCTATAAAAAAAATCTCTAACCTTTTGCATATTCTTCAAGATAATTTTTTTTAAATAATCGTGGTATTTATAAAATCTCTTACATTTCTAGTTAATGTTGGGAAAGTTGGTAGAACTTTCTCTATTAGATTAAAAGAACACTTGAAAGACATACACTATAATAAATCTTTAGAATCATCACTTGTACAACATATAAAATCATAAGTGCTTAATAGATAATAGTGGAGTTTTTTATGAAAAGGATAGCTTTGTAGATAGAAAAATTAGAGAATCCCTTGAAATTAGAATTCATTTTAATATTGTTATTGGAGATCAAGACTATTTTCCCCACTTAACATGGTGGTCTAGTTTAGTAAAAATTAAGCAATTTATAAATTTTCTTGGAAATCCTACTTAGTTGAATCTTTTCTTCCACTAGTTCTTTTCTTTTTCTTTTTGAAATGAATTGTAGCATGTTCTATGCTTATTTACACACTCATAGCCTTATATGTTAGAAGTTGGGAGTCCAATTATGATTGCTATATTATTATACTATTGTTTTTTCTCTCTTGAATATTTTAAATTTTTTAGTTAATTCTTTTGATTTACTATATTTATTTTTAACATTATTTTTAATAAATACTAGTTTTAATTTTTCTAAAAAATACTATGCCCTTGTACCCACTAAATTAACAAAAACCCCTTATTTATGAGAATTATCCTATGGAGGATTCTTAATTGCCTCTAATTTTATTAATTGATTTCAAAATTTTTACTTCTTCTATTGATGTCAAAATTTTGAGAATGTAGATTTATAAATTAGCAAGTAAAAATTTGAGATGCCTTCAACTACTAATGTTGATGTAACTAAGATATCTATTTTGTTCTACTTGATGATATGTATGAGTTACATCATGATACATGTTCATTCAAATGTTGGATTACATTCCTTGTAATTGAAGTTTTAATTCATAGTTAAATGATGTGATGTAAAAACATGACATTCGAGTCATTCATGCTAAGTATTATGCCTGTGTTTTTTGCTTCATTAGTGTACTGTACCCTAGACATAGTGTCATTTAAACATAAGTATGCAATGTTGATTATTTATAGTGAAATCCAAATTTTAATGTTGAATTTGAAGAATATTTTAAAATTCCATATTTTATTTATCTTCTTGATCCCCTTAAGCATATGAAATCTGTTTGCATACCATTTGGTTTTATAGATAATTTTTTTTGTTAAAACTATTCTTCTTAACCATAAAAAGGATTTGGCACTACAAGTAGGTAAGAAGACTTATATTTAGCCAATCATATATTATAATATTCTTAATTCTTGCAACTTTTATCATTGTGAAGGATATTTATTTAATGCTTATCTTTTTTCACTCAAGAAAAAAATGTTGAGAAAAAGAAAAAACCCTGTTAAAGTTAAGGACAACAAAAAAAATTTGACGTTGAAGATACAAAAAATAAAGTTATCATTAATGACTAAGATGATCAAATCAAAATGAGGAAACTAGAGAAGATAGAAACTTTTGTAAATATTTTTTCTCTAGGAAGTATTGATTAGTTCAAATAGATAGCTTGTAGTGTAAATTTTCCTTCATTTGACAATAATATCGTTAACTCAAAGATTAAATCTTATATTAAGAAGTGGCATAACACTAATAACAAAGAATTTTGATGTAATATTAATTGTAACAATCCATATTTTTAGACATCCTTGGTATGTATAAAAAATGTCATGATTGTACTTGTATATTTACACATTTGACTTGTTTAGTATATTTTATGTATTATGCTGATAATGTTAATGATGATCATTGGGATTTTTTAGATTCTTGGTTAACACACACACACACACACACACACACACACAATCTCTTTTATTATCATCTAGCAAGTGTGCACTAATCCTTTTGTTGAGTGTGGTAGGATCTCATGAGATTTGGTTGGGAGCATGGCATGACTGTAATTAATGGTTTTTAAATTAATCTTAATAATTTAGTATAAGTGTGCATGGTATAAAAAATAGATATGTGATTAATGATTCACTATTTACACATGTGTATTTTAAATATTAATTATATTTAGTTTTATTTTATTTTCTTTATTGAAAGGTTTAGACTACATTTTAGTATTGTAAGATTTTATGGTATTTTTTCTTTGATGATTTTGTTATGCGAGGGAGTTATGTAAATGGGAGAGAAAGTTATGATAAAGATGGAACTGAATCGTGGTAATATTCTTTTAGTTTTGTAGAATTTTGGACAACTGGTGTTTTTCTTCTATTTCATGTTTTCTAGTCAATCTCCATTAAAACTCCCATGTTTAATTCTTCTACACACTTTGACGATCTAGAGGAGCACTGGGAGATTAAAGTTAGGAAGTGCTGTGGAATTTCAAATTTGGTTGTATAGATTGCTTGAATCTTTTGGCTTTCTTTTCTTCATTCTTTGTGTTCTTCATTTAGATAAATACATAAGTTATCTTGGCTTCTTCCCCATTTATAGTTAGAGGTTTTGTGCATATTTGTGGGATGAGTTTTGTCTATTATTTTTTTGTATGTCTTTAAAACCATTTGCAAATTGATGGATTTTATTTTGAATGGATAGAATGCTATTTGGATGAATTTTTCATGCCTAATTCTTAATTAACTATATTGTTATTTTCATTATGAAACACCATCAATTTTGGGCTCTCATGGCTCAGCATGAGATTTGCTCAAGCATGGTGGGCTGCATAGATTACGTGGCACCTCAAAAGTCCAAATGCTTGCAAAGTTTTCTCTAGGCTTGTTTGCTACATTCCTTAGCATAGTTAACTTAGCATCCAATTGCAAGGCCAGTTTACACAAATGGAGCATTGGAGGTGGACCATGTAGTTTGGAAAATTTTCTATCTTTTGGGCTGTCCCGGTCATCAGTCCACTCAAGTATTACGCTAAGAGTAGTTAAAAGTGTTTAGGATGTGCAAAATTGTTTGAAAAATTTTCTATTTTTGACCTGTTACGCTATGCTACATTGCATAGCGTACACAACCTATCAGGCCATGCAGTGCTGAAACGTTTTTTAAGAATTTGGGCAATTTGTTACTTTCAAGGATACTTGTCCTGCTGCATCCTTGGAGTATGGTTAGCATGACATGGAAAAATATGGCAAGTGGAACAAAAGTCATCCTATTTTGGGTACTATGCTGTGCTACGTTGCACAGTGTAGCACAATGTAGCAGGGTGCCAATGTTAACAAAAGTTTTTCCTTAAGTTGTTTTGACATGGAAAAGGCACTTTGCCATTCTTTGACCTCCAAAACTACTTGTTCCACTTCACCCTTAGAACATGGCCAAGATCCCATGGTAGACCATTGTAGATTAAGCTAAAAATCATGTAAAATCGGGTGCTACACTGTGCTACACTACATAGCATAGCACAATGTAGCAAAGATATCAAAGCTAAAAAGTGTCCTAACAATGAAACTAGGAGGTATCAACTCTTTTGACATGAAAATCATGGTTTCCAGTTGTTAAATTTTTTTTGTCTTGCTAGGTCTCAAAATGATATTTTTAGTTTTTGACAACATTCATTCGCAAAGAGGGTGCTATGCTGTGCTACGCTGTGTAGCGTAGCACAACATGGCAAGCTAATATTCACACTAATCTACTATGCTGGATAGTGTAGATAGTGTAACACTTGAGAAGAAGCATTAGGAAATCTCTAGAAGTTCTAGAAGTCATCGTTGATAGTCATTTCTACTCCAACATCTCCTCGATAGCCAAGATCAGCAGTTTGATTTTTTTTGCACCCCCTGTTGATTCCCAAAGTTGTTCCTATGCTTCACCTTACTTGGAAGAGGAGGGAGGACGTAGTCCTGGAGCGTAGGCTGCACTTTACATTTGTTATAAGAATTTTTTGTAAAAACATTGTAATTCCTAGGATTCTAGCACATGCTGTTTAGAAAATATGGTCACAGCTTGGTAGATGTTCTGTTTCTACTCTCGTTCCATTCAATGTAGCACATCAGCATTGCACTATACTTTGAGCGTAACACACCAATGTGACACATCCACATTCATGATACGTGCGACCTAGGACACGTGGCATCCAAACCATGTCTCTTCCTCAACCCTAGGCTCTATAAATACCCCAGTAAATGACATTCTAAGGATGGGCTTTTGTAGTTAGCTTTGGCAGAAGATTGGCGAGTAGAAGGTGGATGAGCGGGAAATCCTAGCATTAGAGCCTCCCAAATATCTCTTCAACTTCAGCATAGCAGCTCTCTATCCAATAAGCATCAACTCATTCATGCCTACGAGTACCATGTCTGCAGCATCCTAGAAGCTATGATCATATTGCTCCACTACCCAAATATGTTTATCCAACGTTGCTCTCCAATTGTACCCAATCTCAAGGTGGTGCATTTCCTTACTCGAATTCTCATTTTACTTTTCTATAGCATACATGTTGCACTATCATGTATTTATTTGTATTTATTTCCACTATTATGTACATTGATACGCTTATACTATTGTGCATGCTAAGTTCTTACTTGTTTCAAATTCTACATGTAATGTGCTAAAAATATTGTTCACAAACGGTAATTGAACACCATGTAAGTCCCTATCTGATCGACTAGACCATTCAAGGCACGTCATTTCCATTTTCTCCAGCATGACCCTCCCGCAAACTTGGGGTTAGATTTTGCACCTGATAACCTCTCGGTGTTCCAGCCACTGATGTTTTCGGATGCTCTAGTTTTTGGTGCTAGAAAGAGGGCTGGAACCTCTATGTTTCTTTTGTGTGCCATGGGTAGTCCTGGCTACTTTTTGTACCCTATCACTAGCAACTTGCTAGCGTAGACATGACACCCCTATGGTTGTCTATGTACCAATCGATACAAATTGGTCCTAGTTGATGGTTCCCTTGGAACCCTGTAGGACAAAAAAGCCTAAAACTATCTACTGCATTAAGCTTTATGTGTCCTGTGTAGCATAGTAACCCCATTAGCGTAGTAGTCTTTCTTAGTATAGCAAGTGTAATAGTGAAGATAACTAGTTTTTCAGCATTTTTAGGTGTACCCATTATCAACCTATTTTCCTTATGGCTTTCGTATTTAACCATTTAGCATAAAAATGTATTGTTAACCATTTCTTACACGTATTCCTCCTTCTTACATCTCTTTTATACAGGGAAGATGAATCCTGTTAGCACTTCAGTTCCCACCATATGTTTAGAGGCATCCCACTCTGTTCAACACATGGGGAATCCCGAGCAACCACTTAGCCCAACACAGATACCATGGCAGTCTCTTAGATTGGAACATTAATTTCCCAAATCTATGCCTCATGACAAAGAGTGATACAACTTCTTATGTGCAAAAATCCAAGCAAACCTACCATTAGATCAGCACGAATTCGAGGAAAAGCATAACTTTGAAATTATCCACTGGAATGAGAGGGAGTTCCTTCCTACGCCTGAGACTGTCATCTCACTCACTGAAAGGTTTCAATGCTTTTAAACTAACTTGTGCAATTGAGGGGGAAAAGAGAATGGGACACAATGTCCCACTATGATGAACCTCTTCACAATGGGCAAGAGGAGTTAGAATTCCACTCTGAAGGTGGTGGCCCCATCTATACCATAGCTACCTCATCTACTTCCATCTTTCGTCTACAGCAGTCACAATCTTCCACCTCTTTTGCGATTGCCACAACACTGTCATAGCCCAAACCCTCCTTGGTGATGGGTAGTCATAAAATGCTGTTATCAAATGCTGTCATAGCCTTCGACTTCATTCCCTTTTATCATTCCTTCTCAATCTGTTCAAGTTGCACATTCAGCATCTGTGATGCCTACACTACCCTATGTGCATACCATGCCCATGTCACAGCTTTATATAAGTCTTGCTTCTATCACCTCTTTTGTATCCATTCCACCATCAGTAGTAGGCCCAACCTCAAGCACGTGGTGGCCAGCAACATCTTTTCCTATGGTTCAAGCATCTCAGATGCCACACTATGTGCAACCCCACACATATCAAGCGTCACACATGGTGCAACTAACCACGGGACTGTGGGCTGCTCCAGCAACTAGGCAAGTAACCATCCCCAGGACACCATCAATGGTAGCTACTCTAGCAGCACCACCCACTGGGCTGTGGGCCACTCAGGTGGCTCCACTAGCGAGAGCTACTTCCACAGCACCTCCAGTGGGACTAGTTGCTGCACTAGCAGCACCTGCAATGATGGTTGCTCTAGCAGCTCCACAAGTAGTCCAATTTGTGCAACCTCCCATAATACCTCTAGGATTGGATCAAGCCTTTCAACTTATCTAGACTCTCATGGATGAAGTGAAGTGGCTTAAAGTTGTCAGTTATGAAACAATCCAAGTCATGGACTTTTACCATGATGACCCAATCAGCCCAATCATTCCTCCACTTACATTACCCCTTGGGGTGCAACTTCCCCAGTTTATAAAATACAATGGAGAGGGAAATCTGAATGCCCACTTGGTTACCTTCAGATTTGAATCCTTCTTATTACAACCATGGCCACATGCCATCATTCATGTATTTGCCATGTCATTGATTGACAAGGCTTTGGATTGGTATCGCGCACTTCCTCGTGCATAAATTTCAATGTTAGAAGAATTGTTGAGCCAATTTGTGACTTGCTTCAAGTATAACTTGAAGCCAGAAGTCACCCTAGATCAACTTATGAATGTTAAACAAGAACCATTAGAACCTGTTCAAAAATTTATACAATGTTGGAGCACAGCTCTAAATGAAATCCATGAATTGATCACCAAATCTTTACTTGCTATCTTTAAAGAGGCTATAAATAACTTCATCAAATCTAAGTTATATTACCTAGCACCACATTCCCTTAGTCAAGCTTTTGCAGAAACAAAAAGTATACAAGACGTAGTAGAAGCAAGTAAAGACCTAGGTTATGTAACTTACAAAAATGTGTACATGAAGAAAGAGAAAGAAAAAGGAAAGGCCATTGTGGCCACTGTGGCCAATGAAACTAAGCCCAACAACAAAACACCTACAAAAGCACCTAAAACCACAACCACTACTACCAAAGAATCAAGCTCTAGCAACACAAGGGTTAGCCAACCTGAAACATTGATAGAAAACTATGCCAAGGACAAATTTTAAGTGTAAGGATTGTTCCAAATATACTTCATTTCCAATTAAGTTATTCAAGCTATTGGACCAACTCTTGAATGCTGGGCATATTAAATTCAAGCAAATGTTAGCAAAGGCTCATAAGCAGCATGAGAGATATTGTGAAATCCATCGCAACCCCTTTGTAGCCACACTTAATGAGCCTCCTATACCTAAAAATTTTAGGCCTGAATGATTCTACAACTACCACCAATTGTGCAGTCATGATACTGACTATTTCCTAACATTAAAAGATGATGTTCAATGAATGATCAATCAAGGAAAGTTGGTCCTTGATGAGAGTAGTCCTGTTCGGCCTAAAAACTAGTTGATGAATGTCTATAAAGATCTATTGAATGCTAATAGTGCAGGTTACACTATTAATGCCATCAGCATTGATGATAGTGCTAAATCACAACATGAGCCATTTGCGGTACATATGCCTCCCCATGATGTTGAAGCTCTAGTACCAACCAGGTTGCAAACCCCTTTTGCCCTTAAGGTCTCTCCACAGATGTGTGTTATACACCCTTTATACTTAAAACTACACCACATGCTACTGCAACAACTCAGGCACCTTTCATTATCAAGGTGTCAGAGCATGCAAATTCCCCAACTACCCAAAGTCCAGTGGTGGGAATGACATCGCAACCTTCTCATCCAAGGAAATGTGAGGAACACTTAGTAGATAAGTTAGCTAGAGAACGCATTGCATTAGGCCCCCCAAAGCCCATCCCTTTGTTGGTAGTTCCTATGACCTTGTCATCAAAAGCCACTGGTATCGACATACACATGCAACCATCATCCCTCGATCAAAAAAAGTCTATTGTTCAATCCAAAGCCACTCCTCCTCGGGAGATTTTCCTTTTAGGGAATATAGAAGAAGCAAAAACTGGTAAACAACTAGATAGTGGACATGACTTCCTAGATACACTTTCATAGGTTAGGAAAGCTTTGAAAAAAAAAACAACCCTAAGCTTGTATGATTTAATAATGACTTATATAGCACACTATGAGGCTTTAGTCTGTATGTTAGCATCTATCCTCGTTAGTGAAAACATGCCAGCTGACGAGAGAGCCATCCATGCTGTTATGCTTCCATATGTGGTTGAAGAACCACGGCCAACTCATTTGATTTTTCATGACAAAGCCATCAAAGCTAACCCTGAAAAGGGTCTAGAGAGTACTGCTCCCATGTTTATCACGATTCGTGTAGGTCAAGATAAAATTTGTAGGGTACATGTCGATGATGGGGCTACAACTAATATGATTCCATTCCCCGTTGTTGACAAGTTGGGCCTGGTGGATCAAATTAAGCCCATGACAACTTCTTGTTTAAAGTCATTCAACAAGGCACATGTCATGGTTAAAGGAACTGTTACAATTAATTTTGTGGTAGGGGACCAATTTCCATATAATATAGAATTTATTGTGGTAGAGGAGATGCCTGGATTTAACTTGATCTTGGAAAGATCATGGTTAGCCCAGTTAAGGGATGTCTCCTCACCTATACACCAAGAAATCCACCTACCCTATGTGGGTGGAGAGGTGGTGATCTTCGATGATGAAGTAGGCCCTTGATCTATAAACAATATAAATGTAGAGCAAGGGTCGGAGATAGAAATCTACGAAGACGTATCACCTACCCATACTGAAATCTCATGTTCGGCAAATGAGCTTGTGAAAACCACCAACTTACATAAAGAAACCATGTGGGTCAAATTTCCCTTTCAAATCATGGATGACAGCTTAGAAGAATATCATCTCAAGACTTCCAGGTTGTCTGCCTTGCCTAGCCTGCATCGAGTTAGGAGATAATTGCATGATTAGGGTCCACGATCAAGCTACAGGAAGCATCTTTTATTTATTTTTAGCATCTTTGTTTGTGCAATTTCTTATTTGTATAGTCTCAACATTGCATCATTTTTCTTTTCATGCTAGCTAAATGCCTAGGCCTAGAATGGCCTTGAACTATCGCATGGCCCACCAAGGCCTAAAACTGGCAACCCACTCTTTGTAAGCAATGGCCTGAAATGGCCTTAAACTAGCAATGGCCTGAAATGACCTTAAACTAGTAATGGCCTGAAATGGCTTTAAACTAGCAATGGCATGAAATGGCCTTAAACTAGCATATGGCCCGAAATGGCCTAAAACTAGCGATGACCCGAAATGGCCTAAAACTACAAATGGCCCAAAATGGCCTAAAACTAGCGATGGGGCCTACAAGAGGCCCAAGTACAAAAAAATACATATATGTAATATTAACCAAAGAAAAGAAGATAAGCATCTCATGTGTCATTAAATCACAAATATATAGTTCAAACTTGAGTCCATACTTAAGAGTGGCAACATTGCCTAATAATAAGGGGCTACAAGTCAAAGAAATAAAGAAATTTTTTCAACAAGCTATGGATCTTTGTCGGTGTCTTTGTCTACTATGCCACTAGGTCCTACATCCTCATTTGGATCCTGCATGCATTAAAAATAAAGTAAAACATTAACGAGTGCAAAAGGGAAATGCATAAGGCTCTCACCAATAAACAACAATAAAGTAAAGCTTGGCTACCTGAGATGGGCCTGCATCCATCTCCAGAGGTATTTTGTCAAGGCTCAATGCTAGGCATCACAAAATTTCTTCCTCCATTAAGTTGGCCCAATCCTCTTCTCCTAGATCAATGCTGGCCGCAATCTTTCCTTTCTCTACAGCTGTCTAGGTAGGTGGCCCTAGGGAAAACGTGGTAGTAGTAGTCTCCCCAAAAGGCAAGCTCACCTCTCTCTTAGGATATTCACTCACCACTACCTATTTTTTAAATTTTCATAGGCCCAAGTAGTGCCAATTACATCAAGAAATAGCTCATGAGTGCGAAATTCTACAGATACATCTCTATACTTTTGGTGATAGGTGGCACGTTCCATCTTATACATGTGTTTATGATTTTCCTATGCCTGCAATGACTTGTATACTTTGGCACTATAATCCTTTCAGTCTTGATTTTTTTGGGCCAATAGATCCATTTGCAAGTGTTGTTCGATCACTTCCTGGGTAGCCTCATTCTTGCCTCATATGGCCAACTAGTATCTAGCATAATTGATTATGGTCGTACGCCAACTACCATCTAAAGTATCATGAGCCTTTAAGAACTCATTCCTTGACTGTAGATCTTCCAACTTGACTGCTTGACCTGCTTTCTCTTTCTCAAATTTTTTGGACCCTTTTCTAGAGGTCTTTGTTAACGTGCCTACACTCCCATAAGGAGTGTGCTGAGTATAGTGCATATTTGCTTGCCTCATTGTATATATGACAAGGCTCCTCAACAACCTCTAGAGGGAGTTCAGGCATAATGTTGACTTCAATTGCCTATCTTGGATCCCATTTAAGTTGAGAAGTTGTTATAACACGCATGAGAAAATGTCAATTATAAGATGATGGCAAAAATAGAATCACATAGAGAGTAAATGTTGTAGTTTAAATGCACCTATCTTGGGGTCAATTTGTCTTAAATGGTCAATCATATCATCAACTGCCCCTTCCATAAAGAAAAATTTATCTAGGGTCTCTATCCATGGATATAGGCAGAAGGAAGAGAAAGATTCAAGAGCCTTAGTAGTAGTGTCCGCTATGCAACAAAGCATGTTAACATTATGAAGAAGAGAAAAAGGAAAGTGATAAGTAACATAAATGACAGTGCAAAGCTCCTACCCAGAAAACCCTCAGGGATGAGAGTGGGGGGATCGCCCATTAGCACACTATCAAAAAAATTATCAAACCCACCAGCCTCAAACTATAGCCCCTCTTCCTCAAACTGACTTAAAAGTGTAACAGTGTCTTCAACTGTCATGTGTGTCTCAAGTGCTGGGGCACAGTCTGCAAAAGGTTCATCTATGGTAGTGGCCTCCTCCTCTACGGCTGGAGCCTCCTCCTCTTCTTCTATAGCAGGGACCTCTACCTTAGGAGCCAAAACCTCTTCTTCATCTAGTGAACATAAGCCAAAGTTAGGATGCTAGTCCAATATGTGCATAAAAAAAAGTAGCAAGTAAGATAGCCAAAGAATACTCACCAACAAGTGTAGATCGCACATTACAAACTTTGATTCATAATATTTTGCCTCTTTCCTCACTTATACATGGAGGATCTTCAATAGGATGAGGCTTCTTAAGTTGTAGCTTTGACTTTACCATTTCTGCAATAAGGTGTGCCCCCCTGACTAGGTTGCCCATGTTAGTGGAGGAGGGGGGNGGGGGGGGGGGGGGGGGGGGGGGGTGGGCTCTTTCAAGTTGTCTTGTGCATGAAAAGATAGTCTTGCCCAATCCTTCGTTGTTATTGAAAAGGACTTCTCGATAGCTTCCAGAGGATCCTGAGATTGGGTAGTGCGAAATACCTGGTAGATCCATGGTTTGGAGATCTGAGTACGATCCTGTAACACCTAGATCCCATTCTCTTGGACCACCAAGAAATTGGAAAACCATCTTAAACAAGCTATAAAAAAGGAAAAATGCACATTGATACGAGTATCAAGCTTGTCATGGAGCTTGATCATTTCAGCCTGCAAGCCTCCAGAAAGATACTTGATGCAATTGTAATGAGTCCCCTCTTCCATGATGTCCCTCATAATCCAAGCCTACTCTACTCTGAGAATTTTTTCTTGGGAAAGTAACTTGGGGAAAGCACGAGCCTAGAAGATAGGGTAAATCTTATGAGCTACCTCTAATTTAACTTTCTGCATGTAAATCCCCTTGCGATCTTTGCTGGTCCCTAGCCATTCTTCTATGTCCCCTCGATGGTTTACATCTTTGCCAATATTCTCCCCCACATGTAAACCATCAGAAGGAATGCCAAAGAGATTTGAAAAAAGGCTATCCATGATCTCAAATACCACCTGCACATTATGGACTCATGTGCGAAAGTGGTCGATGCTCTTTGTAAAAGAATCGACAAGGGCAAGCATTTTCTTAGCCAGAATGCTTAGATTTACTGCCAAAAAAAGGTCCATGAGCCTAGCCTCCTAGTCATTTTGAACAATGGTGATTGGAACCCCATTGCATAGCCAATGTTGTGACTCATCAACTTCACCATACTTAAAGAAGAGGTTAGCTTCGTTACAACCTGAGGTGATTACCGTAACTTCTTTGGACTTGGCTGCCACTGAAATAATTAAGAATAAAATAAATAGAAAAAAATACAACAACAAAACCATTCAATTCATCAATCAAGAGCATATGAAAACACAGGTAGAACCTAACTCACCTAGTGTGAATGACGTAGGGAATGGTGGTATTTTCACTAGAACTTCCTCCATGGTGGGTACTCGACTAGATGCCCATTTGCCATCCAACCATCCAAGTTCCTTACATTTTAGATAGAGCTTAGCATACTTGGTTAGATAGGTTCTAAATTTGGTCGTAAGTTGTTCTATGACACTGGCGTGCACGTTCTTAGTAGAAGAGAACTCTTGTAAGGCTATTTGAGCCAAGGCTAATGCCCCCTCTTTATCGTGAAGACCATCCTTGTCAATTACAAATCTGACAACACATAGAACATAATAAACATTCCAACTATATAAAATAAATAATATAACACATTGAAGTATCTTCACAGGACTCACCCACCAGCACAGTAGACAGTCCTAGGTGGGTTCTGGAAAAAGGTGCCCATATGGCGAGCGATGAACAATGTGTTGTACTTGTGGTAGCACTTAAATTTAGGCATGGCCCAAACCCAAGATAAGAGTCTCAAGCCTTTTGGATACTAACTTGAGCCTCCTACCCCTTCACCTTTAGTAGACCCATTTGTCATAAACTTTAGGATGCCTCAGTTTTCCTCAGGCAACAACGTTTCAACCAGAACACTTGCGGTCTCGGCTAACAAGTGTGACCATACCATCACATTGAAGTGACGAAGGAGGAATTCTAAGAATTCTTGCATGCCTTCTCTAAACTAGATAGCCTAGTCCCTTGTGCATGGGAAGAAGGAACATTAGCTATATGGGCACTTATGCAACATAGAACACCTAATAGCTCGATCACGATCAAGATTGGTTTCAAAATAACCCTACGTTGCACAACAAAAAATGTTAGTTCATAATTAAGGTACTTTGTGAGGGAAAGCCTTTCAAAAAAATAAAAAAACATTTTTTCCAAATCTCAATTACGCTACTGTACAACATAGCACCCCCTTGTATACAAATTTTGTTAAGTATGAGACATTGCACCCATAGTACTATCGAGGAAACCAAAATTTTTTCCAAGTATTCACCCCACTTTCATGACTTGTTAGGCAGCGTAACAATTATAACATCTCATGTAGTGTAGTGGTTGCATCATGCACAACATAGTAGCATAGCAGGTACACCTTGTGCAATATAGTGGCTGCATCACGTGCAGTGTAACGGTTGTGTAACGTGCAGTGTAATGGCTACACCCTGTGCAGTGTACCAATGCAAATGGTTGCATCCCACGTAGCATAATGCCTATATCATGCATAGCGTAGTAGTGTAGTAGCATAGTAGAGTAGCGTAGCAGCATGGTGTAACAAGCACTAATTACACTGTCAAAGGCGACACAACCTAAAGAAAAAACACACAAAATTTGCAAGGCCCCAGCCTTATTACATTGCGTAGAACGTAACAAAAGAGAAAAACACCATCCCCATGTGTGCTATGCTACCTAGGACATGTGCTATGCTGCATAGAACATTCCAAACCCTTCAAAAAAATGATACATCACCTCAGTCACAATAATGGTGGCCATGGAAGTGGCATGATGTTCATGGCTATAGCTGTGATGGCACTAGTAATGGCCATGGAACTAGTTACAAATGCAACAACATCAGTCATAGTGTAGCAGTCATGGTGGCTGCCGCAGCCAAAAGCAGAAATAGCTACCGTGTAGCAACTGTAGCAACCACAGCACTAGGGTGCGGTGACCATGACAAGGACAATGGCGATGATAGCCCCACTCAATAGATTGCCAAAAAGAAAAAAAAAACAAAGAGAGAAAAGCACAACATGAACAAAGGCAGCGTAACAGCTTACTGGGTAGATGGTGCCTCCTACTATTCCTCAATGCATGCTCTAGGAAGACGTTGCAAGGTGCGCTCCCGTTCATCCATGTTGGTGATACCTTGATGTCTAGGCTCACTCCTACATGCCATTACCTTGATGTAAAACTTGGGCCTATCGGTGGTTACACTACAACTACTACACTCTCTCTTTGAACCACGCTACACTTTGGGTTGTTAACTCTGATGGTGAAAATGATAGGTTTTCCATGGGTGAACCCCTATTTATAGCCTTTAGGGTTATAGGACATGTTACTTTTTTTGGATGTCTCATGTCCCATGCGTAACGCAGGACATCCCATGCCCTACATGTGATGCAGAATGTCCCATGTCCCGCGCGTAACATGGGACATCCCATATTCCTTGCAGCATAGCACATAAATGTCCAAAAAAAATAAACAAAAATTTTTTAAGCCTAGTGACAGTCCGCTCTGACCTTAAACTGGCAATTTTGAAGCTCCCTTTACATTATAATCATAGTGACGGCCTACTATGACCTTAAATTGGCAATTTCGGAGCTCCCTTTACATTATAATCATAGTGGTGGTCCGCTAAGACCTTAAAATGGAAATTTTGTAACATTGCATAATTACCTTGAATACATTTCACTTCATGTTGCTGTGTTAAGAAGGTATCACTTGACTCTATTTGTTTTGCTTATTTTTGCAGGAGTGCTTGGAAAAATGGATATGCATGATGATCTCCATTTGTCCTTAATTTTGATAGGACCCCATGGCAGGTATATGAGACGCTTGAACGTAGAGCTAGTAGACTTTAAACCACCCCCTTGTGACACCAACATAGCATCCTTAGAAACATCCCTGGATTGGCCTGAACATTTGGTGCAAGCCTTAGATTTAGAATCTGGTGATGTAATTGAGGACCCCCTTATCGAAATCCCCATGACTACATCTAGGGATGAGGCAAGAACGTTAAAGGTTAGCTCCCTATTGGAGCCACATGTTCAACAAAATATCTCTAAAGTCCTTAATGATAATGTCAAAGTGTTTGCATGGTCGTAGGAAGATATGCCAAGCTTAGACCCATGTATAATACAACACAATATCATCCTAGATTCACGTGTCAAAGCGATCAAACAAAAAGTTGTCAAGATTAAACCAGAGATTGCCTTAGCCATGGGTGATGAAATCACCAAACTTTATCAAGCAGGGTTCATTCGGGTGATCAATTATGTGGACTGGGTATCAAACATTGTAGTCGTCCCTAAGAAAACTGGGGGTATACAAATCTATATAGACTTTCAAGATTTGAATAAAGCAACTATTAAGGATGATTTCCCATTGCCTAATATCGACCAACTTGTTGATACTATAGTTGGCCATGCCTTACTATCCTTCATGGATGGATTCTCAAGCTACAATCAAATCTGAACAAACCCAGAACATCAACTGGCCACTACCTTCAGGACCCCCTGGGGAACCTTCTGTTACATGATGATGTTCTTTAGGCTAAAAAATGTTGGAGCAACATATCAATGGGCAATGACTTATATTTTTAGTGACTATTTTTTGGAAAGGCTAAATGATTAATTGGATGACATAGTCATTAAATCTAAAAAAGCTCCCGATCGTGTAAACAACCTAAACCTGGTCCTTCAACATTGCTGTAGGCATGACCTCCACATCAATCCAAAAAAATATGTCTTTGGAGTCAAAAATGGACGCATGTTAGGTTTTGTAGTATCAGAAATAGGGATATGTGTAGACCCTGATAAAGTCAAAGCTATTGTTAACTTAGCACCACCTACAAACCTTAAAAAGTTGCGTGGGTTGCAAGGTAGGATACAATTCATACAAAGGTTTATCATAAGGCTAACAGATAAATTGCATCCAATGTAACATTTGCTTAAAAAAGGAGTTAACTTTGAATGGACAAACCAATGCCAGGAAGCCTTTGATAACTTAAAGAAGGAGCTTGTTCATCTTCCCATTGTTTACCCTCCACAGAGAGATAAGCCTTTTTACATTTATCTTGCCACTTCAGACACATCTATTGCCACCTTGCTCTGTCAAAAGAGGGATGATGGTTATGAAATTCTTGTCTACTACTTGAGTCATGCACTGATAGCTTATGAAGAAAAATACAATGATGTAGAAAAAAATTGCCTTGCTTTAGTATTTGCGGTGAAAAAATGGAGGCACTATTTATTTCGTAGTCAAGTAAACATCATCTACAAAAATAACATACTTAGGGCTATTACAACCAATATATATGAAAGTAGCAGGATAGCTTGGTGGAAAGCTATCACTATAAAATTTAACCTACATTACGTAACGTAGTCATCTACAAAGGATCAAGCGATAGCCACATAACTTATGACTTCACCCATCGATGACTAGGCAATAATAGAACCAAAATTTCCAGATGAGCACATTAGTAGCGTAAGCCTAGTACCCAAAAATTTCAAAGCTATTTTACATTTTGATGGTGCCTCAACTACACAAGGTGGTAGTGCCACTGCTATTCTCACATTTCCCTCTAGAGAGATTGAACCTTTTGCATATCACTTCATGTTTCTTTGCACAAACAATGTAGTAGAATACAAGAGCCTCCTTAGGGGTATTCTAGCAGTTCGAGAGTCAGGGATCCAAAACTTAGCAATTAGAGGCGATTTGCAACTAGTCATTAACCAAGTTATAGAAGTCTATGCTTGCAAGGCACAACATTTGCAGCCTTACTATGATTTGGCGAAATACTTACTAAAGCAATTTGCAACCCTAGATGTCCAATACGTACCCTGCAATGAAAATACTATAGCCGATGTGTTAGCCACATTAGCTTTAAGCGTGCCACCACACATGTTCCATACCTTACCCACTTCAATAGTGGAATTTACTAGCCCTATCATCTACACATCAAACATAGTGTCTATAAGTGTGGCACATACCCAAGAATGGTATGATGACATTAAAACATACCTTCAACATAGTGAACCCCCACACGGCCTGACACCCACCCAAAAGGATGCAGTATGAAAATGAGCATGGAAATATGTCCTCATAGGAGATGGTGCTTTATGCCGATGATCTTATGATAGGATATTGCTAGCTTGCATAAGTGAGGATGAAGCACAAAAATTTTTTGATCAAGTCCACGAGGGGCTGTGTGGACGGAACATAGCTCCTAGGGCTATGACAGCAAAAATTAGGCATCTAGGATACTATTGGCCTTACATGGAGTGCGATTGCATCACTAAGGTAAGGAAATGTGATGTATGTCAACATCATGGAAACCTCATACATGTATCACCTACTAAATTACATACCACACAAATCACATGGCCTTTCCAACTTTGGGGACTAGACATTATAGGGCCTATCACACCTAAGTCTTCTTTAGGGCATATTTTCATCATTACTGCAACTGAGTACTTCACGAAATGGGTAGAAGGCATTCCCCTTAGGAATATCACATCCAAAAAAATTTGCAAATTCATCTTGGACAATATAGTGACATGATTTGGCCTTCCTATGACTATTGTTATAGACAACGAGCCCCAATTCAGTAGCATAGAAACTAGAGCCTTTTGTGAAAGCCTTGGTATCAAACATTCTTTCTCATCACCATATTATCCCCAAGAAAATAGCCAAGAAGAAGCCACTAATAAAGCCATTATCAACCTTTTCAAAAGGATGCGCAGCAGTAGCAAGCGGTGATGGCATGAGCAACTCCTCTACGTGCTTTGGGCTTATCGCACAACATGTAGGATAGCTATAGGTAAGACCAAATACAGTCTTGTATATAGATTTGAAGTGGTGTTACCTCTTGAATTACAGGTCCTGTCACTCTGAATGATCCTCTCAAACTATATGGATGAGGCTCAAAACAATGAGTCAAGAATCATTGATCTTTACTCCACGGAGGAGGAGTGCATTCAAATGCTTAACCGTATGAAGTGGTATCAAGACAAGCAGAGGAAAAAACATCATTGCAATCTAGAAAAATGCCTAATCAAAAAAGGGGATTTAGTCCTCAAAGCAGTGCATGAGCCCGTGAACAAATTCTAAGCCAACTGGGAAGGCCCCCTTTTTGGTTGCAAAAGCATATGAGAATGGGGCATTCAAACTAGTTGACTTAGATGGCAATGAGTTTCTAAATCCTATCAATAATTTGTACCTGAAACCCTACTACACCTAACATGTAACATCACATTGGATATAAAGCAAGGTAAGTAGAGCATTTGCTATGATGTAAAATTGGCATAGAGCATTCACTATGATGTAAAACTGGCATAAAGCATCTGCCATGACATTAAACTGGCACAACATGTCTTTAAGCCATGACACAAAATTAGTATCCACAACATGTCTTTGGGCCATGACATGAAACTGGCACCCACAGAATGATCTGCTATGACTTTAAACTAGCCATCACCCATCCACTACGATGTTAAACTAGCATAGAGGTCTGCTAGGACCTTAAACTAGTACATCACGGTCTATTGGGACCTTAAACTAGCACAACATGGTCTACCCAGATCTTAAATGGGGACCACGATTTGTTGGGACCTTAAGCTAGCACATTCGATGATCTACTAAGACCTAAAACTAGGTACACGAAGCAACCATTTTGGTTCAACACATGTGACCTTGTGAACAAGTGAGAAAAAATGATTCCCATCTTTTGTTACCTGCCTGCACCTCTTAGGCAAGGCGGGGTGGGGTGTTGAAATTCTAGGATGAAATTCATGATGTCAAGGAAACACCCTCTAGGACATTTACAATGTTGCCATCCTTGGCATCTTGCTGATCTTCCAGAGATGTTGTTTGACATCTTGCTAACCTTCTAGAGCTATCGAAATCATCATCAATCATCCTGGTCATAGCTTCCTCATTAGAACCTCCCACCAGAGTCCTAGCACTATTGTGGTGCAGCCACAATGTTGTCGTACTCTAGCCCTCACTAGCATTTGAGTCTGGAAGAACATTCAGCAACTAGGCTTCCCACCCTGCAGTTGAATTTCTAGGCTCTTGCCTGTGGTGGGGATTCTTGAGCACTTGCATCATCATTACTCGTAGCCTCTTGAGTGCTCACTTTCGGTGTCGCTACTGGAGCTTTTTCAGCCTACCATTGCTAATGCCTACACTGGCCTTCCTACTTTGGACATTACACATTTGTAGCTTTTGTGGTATCTCAAGTGGATCAGACTTCACCTTCATTGCACATGATGATCATTTTTTCTGGTTTTCTCTCTATTGTGTTTGTAGGATAGGGTTGGGATGGCACCGATCAAGAATGTGTTTTACCATGAGGGTAGGATACTACACTATTCCAACGTACCCACTTCAATTGGCCTAGCTACTTGAAAGTGCATACACTCACTACCCTCACATCCTTTCAACCAACCTAACCTCTATTTTCTCCCATTGCAATTTCTAGCATGCCCTTGCAAGCTTCTCCAATGCACATGTAACCCTTTCCTGTGCTTAACCGATAAGCCCATGATGGACATAATGCAACTTGTCATATGGGAAGCCTTTGTAGGTTAGTTAAAGGCCCACATGGATGTAACACAACTCATCTCGGGGAGGAAACACCTATCCTATAGTGACATCGAGGTTGCCTTCAAATAGAAATGGGTGTGCAAATTTCTTAAAAAAAAACAAAAAAATAATGAAAAAAAAAGAAATAAAAGAAAAAGAGAGAATCAGATAAGACAAGTGCCCAAGTCAAATGGCATAGTCACCACTTTGAAATTATCTTAGCCCTGGATCAACCATCTCCAAGCATTCCAATGAGAGGTTGAAATCCAAAGGAGAAAGACACCCATGCATGCTAACTCCCTTATAAACACCTTAACAAGGGAGCACACCATAGCAACAACCCTCATGGCATCACACCCTACCTTTTTTCTTTTCCCATCCATTGTCCCTTAACCCCATCTCCTCAAACCTATTCCCTGCTCACTATCATACTACACTTTCCTAGCACTCTCAATCATAGCGAAGCATCATCTAAGGAGGCACTAACGAATGGTGTTGGTATCATGTTCTTCATGGTGTTTCATATTCTTTATCGACATCTCTCAGGAAAATCTTCTAGACATCAACAAAGAGGGGCTAGTGAAACACCATCAATTTTGGGCTCTCGTGGCTCAGCATGAGATCTTCTCAAGCATGGCAGGCCATAGAGATCATGTGGTATCCCGAAAGTCCAAACACTCGCAAATTTTTCTCTAGGCTTGTCTACTATGTTTCTCAACATAGTTAACATAGCATCCAGTTGCAAGGCTAGTTTACACAAATGGAGCATTGGAGGTGGACCATGAAGTTCGGCAAATTTTCTATCTTTCGAGCCATCCCGGTCATCGGTCCACTCAAGTACCAAGCTAAGAGCTGTCAAAAGTGTTCAGGATGTGCAAAATAGTTTGGAAAATTTTCTATTTTTGACCTGTTATGCTATGCTATGCTACACAGCAGAGACAACATAGTAGGCCATTTGGTGCTAAAACGTTTTCTAAGAATTTGGGCAATTTTTGACTTCCAAGGATGCTTGTCCTACTGCATCCTTAGAGTATGGTCAGCGTGACATGGAAAAATCTGGCAAGTGGCACAAAAGTTATTTTATCTTGGGTACTACACTGTGGTACACTACACAGTGTAGCACAGTGTAGCAAGGTGCCAACGTTAACAAAATTTTCCCTCAAGTTGTTTTGACATGAAAAAGGCACTTCACCATTCTTCGACCTCCAAAGCTACCTACCCCACTTTGTCCTTAGAACATGGCCAAGGTCCCATGGTAGAGCATTATAGATTAAGCTAAGAATCATGCAAAATTAGATGCTACACTATGCTATGCTACACAACATAGCACAGCGTAGTAGAGATATCAAAGCTGAAAAGTGTCCTAAGAATGAAACCAGGAGATCTTAGGCTCTTTTGATGTGGAAAGCATGGTTGCGAGTTGTTGAAGTTACTTGTCTTGCTGGGTCTCAAAATGATATTTTTAATTTTTAACAACATTCATTCTCAAAGGGGGTGCTACACTGTGCTATGCTGTGTAGCGTAGCATAGTGTAGCAAGCTAGTATTCATGCTACTCTGCTACACTAGACAATGTAGACAGTGTAACACTTGAGAAGAAGCCTCATGACATCTACAGAAGTTCTAGAACTCATCGTCGATGATCATTTCTACTCCAACATCTCCTCAATAGCCAAGATCAGTAGTTTGATTTATTTTTTGCACCCCTTGTTGATTCCCAAAGTTGTCCCTACGCTTAACCTTACTCGGAAGAGGAGGGAAGACTTAGTCCTGGAGCATAGGCTCCACTTTATGTTTGTTGTAAGAATTTTTTGTAAAAACATGGTAGTTCTTGGGATTCTGGCACATGTGGTCTAGACAATATGGTCATTGCTTGGTAGATGTTCCATTTATGTTCTCGTTCCATTCAGCGTAGCACATTAGCGTGGCACTACACTTTGAGCGTAACATGCCAACGTGACACATCCACATTTATGCTACGTGGGACCTAGGACATGTGGTGTCGAAACCACATCTCTTCCTCACCCTAGGCTCTATAAATACCATAGTAAATGACATTCTAAGGGTGGTCTTTTGCAGTTAGCTTTGGTAGAAGATTAGCGAATAGAAAGTGGATGAGCGGCAAATCCCTACATTAGAGCCTCCCAAATCTCTCTTCAACTCTAGCATAGTAGCTCTCCATCTAGCAAGCATCAGCTCATGTTTGCCTACCAACACCATGTCTACAACATCCCAAAAGTTGTGACCATATTGCTTTGCTACCCAGCTGTGTCTAGGCAATGCTGCTTTCCAATTGTACACATCCATCATCCAATCAAAAGTCAAGTCCCCCAATCTAAGGGTAGTGTATTTCCTTACTCGAATTCTCATTTTACTTTTCTATAACATACATGTTGCACTATCATGTATTTATTTATGTTTATTGCCACTATTATGTATGTTGATATGCTTCAACTGTTGTGCATGCTACGTTCTTACTTGTTTCAACTTCTACATGTAACGTGCTAAAAATATTGTTTGCAAATGGTAATTGAACACCACGTAAGTCCTTGTCTAATCGACCAGACTATTCAGGGTGCCCCATTTCTATTTTCTCTAGCATAACCCTTCCATGGACTTGAGGTTAGATTGTGCGCCTAATAACCTCTCGATGTTCTAGCCACCGATGTTTTTAGATGCTCCACATTAATTTTGGAACTAGGGTTTCTAGAGATTTTCATTAGTAGAATAGATAGTGCATAGATAAATTCCTATATCTCTTACCTATGTTTGAGTTTGGATTATTGCTATAGATTTCTAGAATCCTCTTGGAAAGTTATATAGTTTAAAAACTAGAATCACTCAAAAAGATGTAGTATATTTTGAGTTATATGTCATTCTTTCCAACATATCCAAAATCATAGGAACTTCCATGATGTGGATTGATGAGGCTATATCTCGAACTTGGCTAAGTTTAAACCTATAACAATTTATTTGAATTGTTTTTATATGTTAGCTTCCATATCCCATTGGAAGAAATTAAAAGCATTGTGTTTTAAGGAATTTATGAATTTTTGTTCTATACTGTTTGTAATTTTACTATTTCTAATAGCATGTAATACGAACTATATATCTCCTAGATCTTATTAGATAATTCTATAAATAGTTACCTATAGATAGGTTACTCTAATATTTTTCCAACCATTATAAAATCATAAAAAAATATTTTTCATCATAGAGTTATGATTTTTCTTTCTATGCTGTCCATAATTTTACTATTTCTAATTATGTTTAATTAAAATCCCATATCTCCTACATAGTATCTGATAATCCTTTGATAATATTTTGCTCTTTTATCTTTCCAAAAGTTCTAGAATCACTAAAATATAATTTTTCACTATAGAGTTATGAGTTTTCTTTCTATGTCATCCATAATCTTACTATTTCTCATTATGCTTAATTAAAATCCCATATCTTCTATGTAGTATTAGAAAATCCTGTGAAACTTTACTTGCTAATATTTTTCTCTTTTATCTTTCCAACCAATTTAGAATCACTAAAAAACCATTTTTTATCAAAGTTACGATTTGCCTAATTAAAACCCCATATCTCCTACATAGTATCAGATAATCTTTTAAAACTTTACCCATTAATATTTTTCTCTTTTATTTTTCCAACAAGAATAACTAAAAAAATACTCTTCTATTATAGAGTTATGATTATTTTTCTGTCAGCTACTTTTCCATTTTTTAGCTTGAGTCTCTAAGGCTAGATTCATGGTTCTATAACTTTTTATTTTTGATAAATGCCTTTATAAACTTATAAGATAGGATAGGTATATGTATTTATTTTTTTAAATAGGGATCTAGAATCACTATAAAATTTATAGGGATGGTAGAGTTATAATAATTTTATGTATTGTCATATGTATAAGTGATGATCCAACTCTAAACTAGATTTTGGATTTATTAAAGTCTTGATTCACCTCCCTTGGTAAAGTGATTGATTCCTATTTTGAGTATTAATCTATATATTATTGTTAGCTATTAGGTCTTTTCATTGTTGTGCCCTTATCATTCATTTGGAAGTTATGGATAAGGATTCCTTTGCTTGGATTGGTTGGCACCTTGGGTTATTATTAAGGATTTGCAAGATCTCTTTGGATGATCTTTTGGCTCTTTTTTTTTATGATGAAATTTGATGAAATTGGTTTGGATTTGATTAGGTTAGGTTATGCATCTGATTAGTATCTTTGTAAGGAACCCTTAGTTTGTTGAATCTCTTTGATGAGAGGGATACTATTATTTTGGTTGTTGCCTCCATCATTAGTTTAGTTTCCATGTTTGTATGCTTGTTGGTTGTTTGAATGATGGAGCTAGCATTGAGTTTGTATGGTTGGTTGGAGATGGGCTTCCTAGAGATGTTTTTGTTGATTGACCTCCACTAGAGTGCACCAATATGGCTCTCCCTATAGGTCCTATCCTATTGGAAATGGTGATTCCATGGCTCATTGACCTTTTTTTTTATTTGTGTCTCTAGAACATTGGAGGTGATTTCTTGGGTGACACCTCTAGCACCAGTATGTTTAGGGAACATTGGAAGTAATGTCCTAGGTGATGGTTCAAAATCTAGTAGAGATTAATAATAAATCCATGCACATGGTAATTTAATATTTGGTTTTGATACATGTTGTTTTGGCTTTTGGAAAGTACACATGACAACATAATACACATTTTACACTACGTGTAGTGTGTGCTAGCCTCCTTATTTGTGGTGATGGTTGGAGTGGGCAAACCTTGGTTTTGGAATTATATGTTGGATGGATGTTATGGATATGTGTTGTATGTTTATTTGGATGTTTTGGATGGTTTGCTTCTATGCTTGTTAAGCTAACATGTTTTGTAGGTCAGCCATGCTCCTCCTAATCTCCATGAGATCTTTTCATTCGATGATTAGAGATGTTGCCAAGGTTTCTCACTCGGTTTTATAATAATAATCAATTTTATTTTTAGGTTGATCAGTTTGGAAAGGGAATGAAGCTTTTGAAGGATTTAATATGATGAGATGAGCTAGTTGATATTCTATCTTAGTTTAGATCTTTGGACATTATGTGTTGGTATTTTCAGCATTGTATTAGACATTAACTCTCTTTTCTAATTTATGGATTCATGGATCAAATGTAGTTTAGTCTTGTGACATTATATTATTTATATATATTATGGGATTCAGTTTCAAATTTTATGTTATTCTATTTATTTTCTAGAATTTTTATATTTATGCAATTCTATATTCATGTATTTCTTTCTTTCATTGTTAGTTTTCTCTTCTATTCTCTTTGGAGTCATGGCCTCATGCTAGGTTCCTTTGTTCATTTCATTGGGTAGTACACTCATTTGGATCTCTTGCCATGACTACTCATTTCATTAGGGATTCTTCCCAATGTAATTCTCTCTAACCTAAGGCATAAGAAAGAGGGTGTTACATTAATTATGATGGAAAAATTATGCTATCATTTTCTATTGGATATTCCTCTTATAAATATACGCTGGTATTTAGCTAAAGCATTCTATTACTATTTCAAATTTTCTTTATTTTGTGTCAAGCATTGATATTGAAAGTGATGAAAAATTTGTTAAGATTGGGATCATTCCTCCTACTAATAATTAATTTTCCTCTCTTGATTTTTCAAAGAATTATTTTAATTCAAATTTTGTACACCTAAGTAGATATCCCTAAAATTGGAAAGTATTTTTATTTTTCATGCTTTTACTATTTTCTTCTTAGTGTTAAACATATGATTTTGAATTTTTTTCCTAATAGTAATATTATTTTTAAGGTTCAACCCCCCTCTCCCCTTGACAACAATTCCCTGTATTACTTAATTTCCTTACCCTTCTATTCATATTATCGTTTTCCTAAAACTAGTTATTTTTATTTTAGTCATTATATCTCTTAAAATTTCTTTCTTTCTTTTTTTCTTTTCTATTTTCTTTTTTGTATAACTAGTTATTTTTATTATAATTCTTAATATTTATTTATTTTTTCCTACAACTAGACATCTTTTCTAAAATGAATAGTTACTTGCTACATCTTAGCTACTTGTTAACTATAATGCTACTTATTCTCTCTCTTATTCTTAAGAAATCAATTGTAATTGATGATGAATCTAGTATGATTTAAAATATGTTACAAAGAAAAAATATGTAAGTTATGGATGAAACAAACATTGACATCACTTTTAACATCCATGCTTGAATTTAAAATAGTAAAGAGTTTGAGATAGTAATAGAAAGATTTGGTGAAATCCTTACTTTGTAAGAGAGAATGATTCAATAGAAATTAATGACTTAAATTATCCAAAAAATTATCCAGCACAATGAATTTTACATAGAAATTATTTACCATTAGTTTTAGCCCACTTTTTAATATAAGTTTTAATCTTTGAATTAAAAGTATTCTTGTTAGATTATGAAAATCTTTTCTTACAAGTTGCTTGTATGGATTTATGAATGCTTCCTCTAGAAAGAGTATTGACAAAAGTTTCTTCCTTCTCTAGTTTCCTCATTACCATTTTATCATTCATATAATTAATAATAGCTTGATTTTTTGTATCTTCAAATTTAGATTATTTTTTTCTATCCTCAACTTCAACACAAGTTTTCTTTTTTCAAGATATTTTTTCTTGAGCAAAAAAGGATAAGCATTAAACAAATGTTCTTTATGATGAAAAACTTTGTAAGAATTAGAAAGAATATAATATATTATTGGCTGAATATAAGTCTTCTTATCTACTTGTAATACCAATTTCTTTTAATAGTTAATAAGATTGATTTCAAGAAATAAATGTCTACAAGAATTAAATGATATGAAAATAGGTTCCATATAATTAATGGGACTAAGAAAACTTTCAATCTTTTGGTCAACTTTTTGAAAAATAAATAGAAGATTAAATAAATTGAAAAAACACAAAAATTTAGAATATTATTTAGATTTAACATCAAAATCTAGAGTCTAATTATGAATGATCAAGATTATATGTTTATGTATAAAAAATTAGAATAATACTTGGCGTGAATGGCTTGAATGCCATGCTTTTGCATCACATTATTTAATTGAAAAATGAAGCTTTGATTATAAGGAAGGTAATTCAAAATTTAAATGAACACATATCATGATGTAAAATTAGCTACTAGTGACTTGTATACATTATTATGGAGAACAAAATTAGGTGTCTTATTTGTATCAACATTAGTTGAAGGAGTCTCAAAGTTTTACTCATTATTTTGGAAATTTTCGTTTTTAAAATTAACAAAAATTTTCATATCAATAGATGAGGTAGAAATTTTGACATTAGTTAAAAACTTAGAGGTAATTTAAACTTTCCTATAGGAAATTTTAAAAAGATAAAATTTGCTAGATAAAAATCAAAGAGAAAAATTAGATCCACTAAAAAAATATCAGATCCTCTAGAGGAACATCAAATTTACAAGAGAAAAATCAAATTCTATAAATAAAAATTGAAGAGAGAAAAATGAGATCCACTAGAGAAACATCAATTTTTTTGAATAAAAATTAAATCTACATTTGGAGTCTACTTTTAATTCCAACTATGTGTTTTAGGAATGTTTATGACTTGAAGAAGTAAAGTTCTTAGGAATAAATGAATTAGGTTATTTTAAAGTTTGCAAATTATGGGGATCTTGGAACTTGAAATAAGTGAAACATAAGTATACCCCAATATATATAGTCTAGTTAGAACTTTATATAAATATAATTGAACCCATGAATTGGAGCTTCCAAATCAAGTGTCTTACTACTAGGCTACCACTTCATTGTTAAAGTTCTCAAATTGTGAGTTTAAAATTATGTATAATATCTTTAAAATAAGAGTAAAAGGAAAGAAATTTTTTGAAAGTACCCAAATATTCAACAAAAAATTATACAATATAAATAGTCAAGGATTACATATTGGATGAGTTAAGGATGTTAGAACTTGAAATAATTGAAACATAGGTATACCCCAAGATTTATAGAAGTTTATAACTTCTAATAGAATCAAACTTGTGACCTTAGGTTACTAGGCCAAGACCCATACCACTAGGCTAACAGCTCATTTTTGGATGCTAGTTGAGTCATTAGCACATAGAGTTTTACATTGAACATGTGGTATGTTTTGGTGGTTGCATGTATGACATGTTTGATAATAGTTAAATTCTTGGTTAAAATATTTTATATATTTTAATTTTTAGAGTAGTAGTATGGCATAGTACCTCCATAAATGGTTATATTTGGATTTGAACCCATAACATCATGGTTCTAGATATTTTACCTTGGTTGTTATGCCTTGCGATTTGAACCTTTTATATGTTATCTGTCTAACCTTTACCTTATGATTGGATTTTCTATTTTCGTATGTTGTGATGGTATTATACATATTCTTGGGTTTATTTATGTAGTGAGCTTTAGTTGTGATTGTACTTTTGGATTCATATTTACCTATTTCTTTTACTTTTTATGTATTTTTGGTATTTTAGTTAATTTACTTTAGGTGTATGTGCTTTACATAGTTGAACTATGTGCCTTGTAATTACATAGGTGTATGATGTATTTGGTATTTTAATTAATTTTATTTTAAGCTTATGTCCATTACATAGTAACCTATGTGCTTTGTAATTACATTTATAAGGTGTATTTAATATTTTGATTTATTTGATTTTTAGCATATGTGCATTAAGCTCTTTGTTGTAGTTTTGAATAAGCAGTATTAGGTACTATATGGATCATTAGCACATGGGGTTATGCATTAGGCATGTATTATCCTTTGGTTGTTACATTTTTGACATTTATTTGTAATTATTTTGATAATTAGTTAATGTATTTGTTATTTTAATTTTAGAATGGTAGCTTGGGATAATGCCCTAGTTAAGTATATTTGGGTATGTACCTTGGACCTTGGTTAGTATTAAGAGATGATATAGCTATTAGGTAGTACCTAGAGGTATATTAGTAGACCAAAGTTGGGTATAGATCCTTTTAGAAATAATATTTATTTTAATTTTAGAAATTTTTGATCACATGTATTTTCTTTTTATTTTTAGTTTTCCATTAACAAATACCTAATTAGTTTGATGTTGACATATCCTTGTGAGTATAAATACTTAACAATCCTTTCCTTAGAAACCATCGATTTGCTTTGCTAATATTTGGAAGAGTGATCTAGAGACAAAGACTTTATTGAATAGAAAAGAAGCCATAATTATGCTTGTGTAGCTTTCCAAATCTATGTAAGTACTTTTTATTTTAAGTTTAATTTTAAATATCACTTAGGTTTGACCTTTGACCCTTGTCTTTACTTAGGATTTAGAGTTGATTTTAGGAGATCTTAGCCATTTGAATGTTTTAAGAAAATTTTAGAAGATCTCATCCATGCTAGGGTTTCTATCATTGATGAGTGGCCAGGTACCCCTACACTCAACCATACGAATCCAAGCATTTCACGCATGATCCAATTGAACTTTACAGATGGACTAGTTGTGGTATCTAGATAGTTACTCGTAGATCACAGTTCACTATCTTCCCACTTGGACTAGTATTAGCATTGTCATGTATGGTTTAGTCCAGAGTGAGGTGTATGATATGGTCCTACACTAATGCTACTTTTGGGTATGATGGGAAATTATGTTAACTAAGCTAGGAGAGAGAGAGGGTGAGAGAGAATCTAAACTAGCCTAAGTGCGATGAGCATCCATTCCTTAATCATCTGTACACATCTTGGACCTCGTGCAAAACTACCACTGGGATTACCAAGTGCATGGCCTAAGTACGCTACTGGGTTACCAAGTAGTCATAGTTAAATGCTCGTGATCAAGTCGTACTCATTTCACGTTTAATAGGAGTTTAGGATAGAGAGATATTAACTAGGAAAGTAGTAAATAACAATTAAAAAAATAAATAATTAAGCTAAGTGGATGATGCAATGATGAAGTAATCTCGATCTTTATTGCCGATCATGTGCATGTCCAAGTATGGCACACTCGAATAAGGATGCCATACAATTACAATCACCATATTGCGGGCATGCACTGAGAAATAACTCTAACTCTAAGAAGAAAAAAACTGTAGGAGTTTGGATAAGGGAATAAGAACTAATGCTAAAACCAAGTGTGTCACCTTTTATTTATAGGCTCACACAGGAACCGTGATATCGCATACGCGATATCGCGGCTACGATATCAGGGGTTCGATAGACCATGACTTATCATACCCCCATGAATGAATAACAATTCGTCCTCGAGTCAAAGAAAGTGAGGAAAAATTTCAATTGATTACATAGTGGATAGGTGATGGGATGCGATATCGCATGAGCTGTGATATCACGTACGCGATATTGCGGTCGTCGCGATATCGCATCCCTCGCGATATTGCGTCTTCCCCTGTGATATCACGTACGCGATATCATGGTGCGTCGTCATATCTATAAATAAGAGGCGGCTCTCCCTTGTTTCCTCATCCAAGGCTAGAGAGTAGGGAAACTCTAGCAGATTAATCACTCTAGAGATAGAATATTTTCCATGTGCCTGCAGTAGGAGTCCTAAAGTGAACAG
>MNCI01009650.1:678649-689026 GCA_015680685.1 Gnetum montanum | reverse complement strand
TACTTAACCATACACTGTGACAACTACAAGTAAGTTTGGGAAGACAACGAATGATTAACCCTAAGTGTTCCATGGGCATGTAGGCACTTAGTCTATGGAGTTCGACCAGATCGTGTGTGCTACGCTCGTATTCGTGTGGTTGAGTGTAGGGGTATCTCGCCACTCATCATAGGCACCATTGCTGGGGACTAAGTGTTTGTACGCTGAATAGAACATAGGATATCACTCACATCGTTGGGAGCCTAAAAGAACCTTTGGGTTAATTAAAAGAAAAATTTATATAACGGTAATCAGCACATCAATAAATAACAATGTCTTCTTCTAGTAAAAGCAACTCACCACCTAAGGACCATACAAAGAATAGTTGGCAATCAAAAACACATAACCTAAATCTGCCAGTTCCTCAACAATATAGGATGGAATATATTCATCTCGATGATTATATTTCTAACTTTACCTTTATCCTCCATCAAGAAAAATAGATGCACTGGAGAGATTTGCAAGGTAACATTGTGTTACCTCTGGATTGGGTAGTCCCAAACATGCTTCTCCGTGCTTTGGCACAAATTGGCATGACATAATTATACACTAAATACGTTGCGGAAAATTTTGACATGAGGGATTACCATCCTACAGCTTTACAACATATGAGGGACTTAAGGCAGGAGAGCCAACATACACTGTTGAAGGGCAAAGAGGTTCCACATGTCCTAAGTGAAATAGGAGATGGTGAACAACTTATAACGGGTTCACTATCAAAAGATGTTCCCCCTCCTAATGATGATGAGGAGGTGGGGTATTAGAACCTATGATCAACAATACATAACACTGGTTCTGATCCCCGTGAATGCCAACTGTTCACAAAAGGAAGAAAAACTCATAAGGACGGGCACTTAGATCATCACCAAAATCGGGGCCGTAGCAGCCGAAGAGAAGGCAAGAAGCATTGCCATGGCGATGGTTTCCCTTCCTCTTCTCCTTCATCTCATCACTCACCCTCTCCTTCCACATCTAGGTGCAGCCATCATGAACATAACGGTGAGGATAGAGTTAGGAAAGATGAGAGACCTTGATGGGAAAGTTGAGAGAGAGGACAAGGGAACGAACGAAGGGAAAGTAGGGAACAATGAAGACATCATAGATGTTATGAAAGAGATGATCATGACGAGCCCCTACTTGTCACCCAAAGTATGCTTGACATAACAGAGGTAGTTAGGATTCCCACAAGGCATTTAAAGGATAGTCAGATCAAGTGTTTAGACATGAACAATATCCCACACTTTGAGGGGGGATACAACGCTAATCCGCAGCATCATTTACAGGCATTCCATGATGCCTGCACCTTGCAAAACATAGAAAATGAGTGGCAGAAACTTAAGTTGTTTCCCAGGATACTCACCAAGGAAGCAGAGAGTTGGTACTGGTCCTTAGAACTAGAAACCATTAGGAGGTGGAGTACGATGTTAGAACTCTTCAACGATAAGTATCAGATGTACTCCAGAGTGTCTAACTTGCGTAAGTAGATCCAAGGATGGAAGCAACATACTCATGAACCCTTGGATGCTACCATGGGCCACTACTATGCATTGTTACATCATTTCCTAGGCCATGGTTACGCATAGTGGGATCAACTCTGCCACATCGTAGATGGGCTAAGGCATGAAACTAGAAGAACCCTTGGGACTTATGCCCAAGGAAGATTATCAGAACTTAGAGCCCATGAAGTTCATCACTTGTTGGAACAAGTAGCAAAAGAAGAAGGTGAGCTACGAAAGAGGGAAGGTGCAGAAGAATACAACCATGATTCCTTCCTTTGGAAGAAGGAAGTGAAATTTTGCGTTGAGGAGGATGAGTCACCACTCGAAGAGTTGGTGAACAGAAAAACCTTGCCGATTCAAAAACTAACAATAGAAGTATCGGCTAACATGGATCAATTGTGGGATTCCTTAGACTCTAGACTTGAAACTATCTTGAAAATTGTAGAAGAGTCTAAGGAGGAACGAAGTAGTGACAAAGATAAGACAAAGTGGAGAAATTCAAGCCCTGCACATAACAAAGGTAAGGGAAAAATTACTATCTCTGATGAAGTTGTGGATTCTAACACAGACAATGACAGTGGATGTGAGACATGTCATTATGATCATCCCAAGGGATTTTGTCCAATCATCTCACATCTACAGGAGTCTGAGTTGTATGCACTTAGCCCAAGACTCAACCAACAGCAAACACCCCGAAGGTTACCTTATCCTCAAGGTAACCCAAGGCAGTTCCACCAACTGTTAACATACTATCCAATTGGAACTCCACCACAACCCATCAGACAACATCAGTAGTGGCAATACCCATAGTTATGGGGGATGCCACCACCAACACAACAGTACCCTTACCAGCAACCTGATCCTTGTGGCTATTATGTGCAGCAGCCGGTTTCTCCAAGTAACTCTATGGGTCACACAACTCCCCAATGTCACTACCAAGTTCGAGAGATTACTTTAGGCAGACTCCTTCTCCTTCGGGAGGCACCCCACATACTTACCATCCTCCAACTCCATTCGCACCTCTTCCACTAGTAGTTCCCATAACACAACCTACTCCAACAATGCAAGGGGAACTCCCTACTCAACTGCAACAACGTCATGCTGCGAGAGCTGTAAATATTCAACTTGCTCTTGGTTCTGAAAATTGTAAAAAGAAAATACCTTTCTTTAGAAACAAAAGCCTAGAAAAAATCTCGCAACAACAAGCGGTTGAGCCAATGTACACTCCTCCACCATCTAACACTTTGGAGCACCCTTCAATCCAATAACAGAGTATGCATACGGTTATGTTAACACATACCGTAATTGACTGGATCAAGGTAGGCCACCTTCCCAGGAAATTAACTGATCCTGGAAGCCCTTTAATCTATCTACAAATCGTTGGGAATGCACCACATAAGGCTCTTCTTGACTCAGGTTCTGGAGTGAACTTAATTTCATGAGAGATGTATCAAGCCTGGGACCTACCCCAACTTAAGAAGAGCAACATTCAACTAGAGTTGGCTGACCAGTCCATCACCATTCCCTTGGGATTGGTGGAGGAAATTATTACCACTGTGTGTGGTTGGTCATACCCAGCCGATTTCCTGGTGATCGAAGTTAACAACAAGAAAGGGGGCTTCCCAATTATAATGGGAAGGCCATGGCTAAGTACAGTAGATGCGTACCTAGGGATCCATGATATTTTCTTGCAGATATCTAAGATAAAAATTTATGGAAAGATCGAGAAGAAGAAAGTTCCGTGCATCACATACAATGACTCAGAGGGTGATGACATGGAAGAATGTTTAGCATCTCTTCCATGTAATCGGTGTGTCTAAGAAACACAAATTCAAAGGTGCCTATATGTAGCAACCACACCAGTAGTAGACACCCCGTTGTTGATAGCTACTAGAAAGAGCAACCCAATATGCATGGAATGAATTGAGGAAACAACTCATGTTAACAACAAAGGCATAAATACATTGAAGTATGAGCGTCACCAACTTCCACCCCTTAATCTAAGAACATCAGTTGGGAGAAGTTTGGCACTTTTAAGAAATTCAAATAAGCGTTCATTATTTTAGATCTCTCCTTTGCAATTTAGTCATGCAGGAGATGGCCACCTATGCTGATCATTGGAGGCCCTCAGTTCTTTTTAGTTTTTTTACACATTTTTGTCTTACACATTTTTGTTTTACAAATTTCTTTAACTTTTCTCATTTTTTTTACAACATTGTTATACTTTTCCATTTTTTATGTGTGTTTGCGTGTGTGATACATCCTATAAGTTTGTCACCCAATAAGTGTTCTTCACGATGGTATGAACTATTTTTCATTGATTGCTAATGTTTGGTTTTTACCTTTAAGTAATGATGTTGATACTAAGGTATGCTCTTTTTATATGGCAGGCAATGAGTTCACTTCATCCATCCATCCACAAGTTCTATAATCTCTCTTGGCTGGGAAATATACAGTCCCTTTCTAATAAGAACCTTAACGAACTGGTGACTAAGCACTTCCCAAACTAAGGAAGGACTCAAGGTTTGAAAAGGGTGTAACTTCAAGGGAACTTGATGCTTTTGTATTGGCCATTCTCTTGGGTGCTTGGATGTTTTCTTCTTGATTTTTCTTGTCATTCTGATGTTCCCCAATTATTGGAAGTTGAGACAATAAAAATAAGAAGTCTTTGCATGGTGTGGTTCTCACGCATAAAAATACAAAACAAAAAAAAATAAAAAAAAGGAGAGAAGAAGTGAGAATTCAAAGAACACCCATTAGACAAAATAATCCCTTAGGCTACAAGCATTGGTTATGGAACCAAAAATGTTCCCTCTAACTAAGGCCCTTCTCGCTTCCCATTCTCTCCTCCTTGTTTTGTCGGAATGGTGGTGACTCTTGGGGGAAGAATTCTTGTTATTCAAGGGGATGGATTAACCAGATGCATTGATGCGAAGTCACTAGATGTGGTTGGTTAGAGGCCAGAGTTGAAATGAGATTTGCCAAGTCACATTAATTATGAAACACACAAGGGGCTGTACACCACCTTGTTCTTGGGATTCCATTCCCTTCTCTTCTCTCCATCCTTCTCTCCACTGTTCACCTCATTGCTGGTTATATCATTAGTGTATATTTTGGTAGATACATTATTTTCTTTTTGGTAAATTCTTACGGTTAAGACTTTAACTCTTGTTCCAAAGGACATTCCCAGAGCCTACAGACTCTTTGAATGTGGGTTTGTCAGGGCATTAAGGGCATGAGCCTGCTTTGGGGAGGACCCACTGACATTCCTATTTGGTGCACCATTTAAATTATTTTCCTTAACATTTTTCAATTAATTTTATTTTGTTCATTTTCATCTTGACATCCATTTCATCGATGTCATAGTTGTCTCTTTTTACTCATCTTTCTTGTTCCTCTTTCTTTCTCCATTCTAATGCTACCGGAGGTTCGCGATTAGTCATGGGGGTACGGGGCCCGATTTTTTTGATTTTCTCCTAGCCCTGATTTTTTTTCAATTTTTTCCTAATCCCTACACCTTTTTTAGTCATCATTAATATATCTCTAGATTCATATTAGCCATACCACAACTCAGCCAATGGACTTTCACCGAAGAAAGGTATCAATTACATGATGATTCATTTACCCTTGCTAATATAAGATTGTGTTATGTGTGCAGATGACGATCATGCAACAACGGATTGGATCTGGAGGGACCACTTGGAATGGAGCAGTGTTGAAGTAGCTATGCAAGGAGCAAGATCGATGATGTGCTTATGGATGAACAACGAAAGGCACAATCTAGCGTTGGCAGCAGCAACACTTCTTTCTCTCTCTCTTTCTCAGCTGCCAAATGAGGCCTGATGTAAATGTAATAAGGTGTTCACCCTTGTTGTCATGAACACCAGTTGTTGAGTCTTATAATGATGATTCATTCACATGTCATCCGATTAGTTTCCATTTGAGTCAATAATCCCATACCTTCTTGATATTATTGTAATGAACTTGAGGATGAGTTTTCATTTAGTCATGGGGGTATGATGGGACACAATATCGTGTATGCGATATCACAGCCGTTACGATATCGCATCCCTCGCGATATCGCTACGCTATATCACGTCTTCCCTTGTGATATCGCGTACCTGATATCGTGGTGTGTCATCATATCTATGAACATGGTAGTTATGGGAACACTTGATTGGCCTTGACATGTTATGCCGCAAATAACTGTCATTCCTGTTCATAGGCTTGGGCCCTGACCTCTCCATCTTTTTCTTGGATAGATTATGTAGTAACAAGAGTTCCAAGATGGATGCTAAGTGATTGTGCCTCCTGCTCTGCATGTTTTGCATGAAGTCCTTAGCCTTTGCCTCCCCTTGGTCGTTTGGTTACACCTTGAGAAGGTCCTCCTTGTTGTCTTCTTTTAGGGGCCATCTATAATCACACAAAGATCAATTGTTGGTAAGGTTATTGAAAAAATTTTAGTGATTTCATACCTTACTCATTGCTTTTAATAAATTTTGAATTCTTTTCTTAGTGTGATCTTAGAGTTAGAAATTTTTTTCAAGGAAGTTGCCCTAAAAGCTTAATGTCGAACTTGGTTTGTTTAGGTGATACATAAAAGGACCTATTTTTGAGGAACGTTTCATAAAATGATGATAAAGGAAAGAATAGATTTGGCAATGAAGTACTCAGAGGGTATAAGATGATGTGGTGGTATGCAACAAGTACAAATTGTAAAAGTTACACAAGTGGATCCTCCCCAAAGCAGGTTCTAACCTATAATGCCCTTGTGTAACCACACCTTAAAATGTTTGTAGATACTAGAAGGGTTAAATGTAATCTAGAATAGTTTCACAAAACACACACATGTAGATACCATCGAAATGAGGTAAGAATTCTATGCTATACGAGACATGAGCTAAAATTACATGAACAACGAGATGAGACAGACTATAGAAGGGATTGTAGAGATTGGGACATGAAGTAACTAACCCAGGGCATAGTGAATCTTATGTAGAAAGCATGATTAATGTGTCATTAACCCATCGTTCCAAGATCAGGAACAAGTCCATTCCTATGATTAGTGACATCGCATTGTGTCATCCCATGATGAGCGACTATGAGAGTACCATAACAATAAGGCATATGATCACTTGGCATTTTGTTCAAGGGAGGAGTGATTTTTTCTTTGTCACACTTTATTTTTTTTTTGTTTTTTTTTTCGATTGCTAAATCCAGAGAAGTTGCCAACCTTTAGGCATGGGTGCATGTCTTTGCAGTGGGACCCCCTAGAACAGCATTGGACTTTTGAGTGTCTTTTGATTACTCTTACTCCCATTTTGCATTAGATCTATAAGGATCTTAGTACAACCACGTTGCATGATAACTCCCATAGATGTCACCAAAGAGAATCCTCAAGTCCCCTTGATGTCACACCCTAATCATTCCCTCTTGATCCATCCTTCTTCATTCTAGGTACAATGAACACCAAATTAATTTTAAGTTTTAAGAATGTCAAGAATATCACTATACCCTCAAATAGAACCTCTTATTTTTATAATGGATGAGTGGGTGTAATGGGCTCACTTTCCAAATAATTGATCACTTGAGACTCAATAACATAGAACACACCTCAACCAAAGAGCCACATGAGTGTTTTATTCATAGATGAGATTACTTATAAAAATATAAAAAGAAAAAAAAGACAAAAAGATAAAAATACAAAACAAGAAATTGAAAGATGAAAAACTGGAAAACAAAAAATTGTAAAATTAAAGAAAATAAAAAATATTTATTAATCCTAGTTATTAGAATGGGCGATATCCCCCATAACTAAACTGTTGAGCATGGCAAGGATTAATAGTTGAAAGATCAGGATCCTTGCATGTTGGAAATATTGAAACTTGGTCATATTTACCTCATTGGGGTTCACACACTTGATTATAGTAAGCATAGTGGGGCAATTTATAAGATGTGGTTCCCAGATGATGAGTGGTGAGGTACCCCTACACTCAACCATACGAAACGAGCATCGCACGCGTGATCCGGTCGAACTCCGTAGACTAAATGCCTAAACGCCCCATGGAACACTTGGGGTTAATCATTCGTTGGCTTCCGAGACTTACTTTTTGTTGTCATGGTGTATGGTTAAGTAAGTCTGAGGTATATGATTTTTTTGGTCTTTTATGGTTTTTCTCCTATGCTAAAGGGTGAAGGGTTGAGAGAACTAACTAACTCTAACTAAGGACTAAGTTTAAATTAACTAGCGTCAGCATCCATTCCCACTTACTGTACACACCCTGAACTATGCAACTGTGGCTACCAAATGCTAATTGTTACTGGGATCACCACACGTAACACACGTGCTCGAAGTGGTCGTACTGAGGCACTTAACTAGGGGGAAAGGGTTGAGAGAACCTATCTAGCCTACGTGCGATGAGCAGCCGATTCCTTGACTAACCGTACACATCCTTAGATGCTCGTAATCAAGTCCTACTCATACCGCATTCTAGGAAAGTAATAAATAAAAATTAAATAAAATTCTATTCCATGCACTGCAAGGTTTATCCAATCAAGTTTGTCTTTATTTCCGTACACAACTTGCATTCAGGTACAAAGTTGCTCGAATAAAGATCCGTTCACTCTAGGACTCCTACTACGGGCACATGGAAAATAATCTATCTATGGAGTGATCAAATTGCTAGAGTTCCCTACTTCTAGACCAGGATGAGAAATGAGGGGAGTGCCACCTCTTATTTATAGATTTGGTGACGGACCACGATATCGTAGGGGACAACATGATATCGCAAGGGATGACGCGATATCGTGACGGCCGCGATATCACCTATGCGATATCGTGGTGCATGCGATATCGCGTCTCATCATACCCCCATGACTGAATGAAAACTCATCATTGAGTTCCTTACAATAATATGAGGTAGGTATGGAATTATTGAGGGGAATGGAACTAATGGGATGACATGTGAACGGATCATTATTACAAGACTTGACAAAACTGGTGTTCATGAAAACAAGGGTGAACACCTTATTACAATGACATCAGGCCTTTGTTGGTAGTTGAGAAAGAGAGAGAAAGAAGTGTTGCTACTTCCAACGCCAAGATTGCGTCTTCGTTGTCCATTCGTAAGCGTGCCATCGATCTTGCTCCTTGCATGGCTGCGTCTAGCACGACTCCACTTCAAGTGTTTGCTCCAAATCCGCTCCGTTGTTTGAATTGTCATGTAATTGATACCTTGCTTTGGTGTAAACTCATTGGCTAGGTTGTGGTATGGCTGATATGGATCTGGGAATATGTGACTGATGACTACCGAAAGTGTAGGGGTTAGGAAGAAAATCAAAAATTTCAGGGCTAGGAGAAAATCGAAAAAATCAGGCCCCGTACCCCCATGACTAATCGTGAACCTCCGATAGTGTTAGAATGGAGAAAGAAAAGGAGTAAGAAAGATAGATAAAAAGGGACAACTATGGCATCGATGAAGTGGATGTCAAGATGGAAATGAACAAAAATAAAATTAATTGCAAAATGCTAAGGGAAAGAATTTAACTAATTCTCCAAATAGGAATGTCAGTGGGTCTTCCCCAAAGCAGGCTCATGCCCTTAATGCCCTAACAAACCCACATTCAAAGAGTCCGTAGGCCCTGGGAATGTCATTTGGAACAAGAGTTAAAGTCTTAACCACAAGAATTTACCAAAAAGAAAATAATGCATTGGCCAAAATATATACACTAATGATACAACTGGCAATGAGGTGAACAATGGAGAGAAGGATGGAGAGAAGAGAAATGGAATAGAATCCCAAGAACAAGGTGGTGTACAGCCCCTTGTGTGTTTGATGATTAATGTGACTTGGTAAATCTCATTCCAACTTAAGCCTCAAACCAACCACATCCAGTGACTTCGCATCAACACATTCAGTTAAACCATCCACTTGGGCAACAAGAATGTACACTCCAAGAGCCACCACCATTTCGACAGAACAAAGAAGAGAATGGGAAGTGAGAAGGGCCTTAGTTAGAGGGAACACTTTTTGGTTCCATAACCAGTGCTTGTAGCCCAAGTTTATTCGTCTAAGGGGTGTGCTTTGAATTCTCACTGGTTTTTTTTGTTTTGTGTTTTTATGCATGAGAACCACACCATGCAAAGACTTCTTATTTTTATTTTCTCAGCTTCCAATAATTGGGTAACATCAGAACGGCAAGAAAACTCAAGAAGAAACATTCAAGCACCCAAGAGAATGACCAACATAAAAGCATCAAGTTCCTTTGAAATCACACCCTTTTCAATCCATGAGTCCTTCCTTAGTTTGAGAAATCCCCAGTCACTGATTCATTAAATTTCTTTTTAGAAAGGATCTGTACATTTCCAAGCCAAGAGAAACCATAGAAACTAGTGGATGAATGGATGAAGTGAACTCATTGCCTACCATATCAAAAGAAACATACCTCAGTATCAACATTGTGACTTAAAGGTAAAAACCAAACATTAGCAATCAATATGAAAACAGTTCATACCATCGTGAAGAACGCTTATTATGGGACAAAATTACAGGGTGGATCACACACATACACACACATACAAAAATGGAAAAAGTATAACGATGATGTAAAACAAAAAGTAGAAAAGTTAAAGAAATTTGTAAAAAAAAAATGTGTAAAACAAAAACGTTGCAAAACAAAAACATATAAAACAAAAACTTAAAAGAACTGAGGGCCCCATATGATTAGCATAGGTGGCCATCTCCCCCATGACTGAGTTGTAAGGGAGAGATCCGAAATAATGAGTGTTTGTTTGAATTTCATAGAAGTGCCCAACTTCTCCCAACTGATGTTCGTAGGT
>MNCI01009650.1:641093-673539 GCA_015680685.1 Gnetum montanum | reverse complement strand
TCGAGCATGTGCGTTACGTGTGGTGATCCCAGTAACAATTAGCATTTGGTAGCCACAATTGCATAGTTCAGGGTGTGTACGATAAGTGGGAATAGATGCTGACGTTAGTTAATTTAGACTTAGTCCTTAGTTAGACTTAGTTAGTTCTCTCAACCCTTCACCCTTTAGCATAGGAGAAAAACCATAAAAGACCAAAAAAATCATATACCTCAGACTTACTTAACCATACACCATGACAACAACAAGTAAGTCTGGGAAGACAATGAATGATTAACCCCAAGCGTTCCATGGGGTGTTTAGGCATTTAGTCTGTGGAGTTCGACTGGATCGCGTGTGCGACGCTTGTTTCATATGGTTGAGTGTAGGGGTACCTCGCCACTCATCACCAAATAATGAGTTGACCCACTATGATACTTGAGACTGTAAGATGGTATGCATGGATGGAGATGCCACTCTTCATGGCTGTATTCATTGGACTGTATGGTTGTTGGAATGTTAATTGGTGCCCCTGATGAAGTGACATGAGGCGTTGGGTTTGCAAATAATGATGCACCATAGTGTTGGAATTGTGCTGAGTTGGAGAATGCAGTGGCCTTGGAACTTTATTGTCCCTTCCTACGGTTATGTCTAAAGAAGGGACACCTTTGATGTTGAGGAGGTCTCTCACTGCTGTTGGCAATAGTAGCATAAGCAACATTTGTGGGTTGTTGCTATGGTGCAGACACTTTAGGAATAGTTGGTGGGGATTTAGAAGAAGCGATAGGATGATAATGTTGAAATCTAGGAGAAGTGTGAGGTACACAAGGCAGTGGTTGTGTTGAGGACATGGGCTGATAGTATTGAGGAGAATGATAATGCGACGAGATAGAGTATGTTGGCCTAGTTGGGAAAATAGGACGTTGGACTAGATAAGCATTTAGATTTGGGTGATACAAAGGGTTTCTCTAGTTTAGGGATGGCTTCCCCCATGACTGGGATTGTTGCCATTGTGGTCAAACACAGTATCTCTGTATGAAATCTAGGTGTAACGTGCTTCTCCAATGCTCATATAAATGTAACAAGATTGGGCATTGGCCCTTGGGGTGATCGTATAGGCAAATGTTACATTCATACATATGATTGGAAGTTGAGCTCTTATTTTCTTCATCCCTTCTTTCTGATTGTCTAATGATACTTTGTCCTTCCTCTTGGGTTGTCAAAAATCTATCTCCAATATTATCAATATATTCTCCATACTTTTTATGCATCCATTCCAACATCTTGTTAATCTTTGCCTCAACTTCTTCTAATGATTGTTGTATTAGCAAGGATGGTTCTTCCTCCTTGAGATAGGTTGATTTCTCCTTTTTATGATCATGGACCTTTGTTAAGTTGAGATTTTGGTCTTGTTAATGTTTTTCAACACTCTCCCATCTAGCCATTTCTCCTTCTTCTTTTGCTACCCACATAATAAGCTCTTGGAATTGATGGGTTCATAGTTCGTATAGTTTACCTTGGGCATACATCCCTAGGGTTTCTTTTGTTGTATCACAAAGCCCATCAATGATATGGTACATTAGCCTTTCCTTGGAGAACTCATGGCCTAGACAGTTGTTTAACAGTGCATAATATCTTTCTAAGGTCATGTCCAAGGGTTCATGTTGTGCTTGTTTCCACTCTTGGATTTGTTTCCTAAAGGTCGACACTCTTACGTAGGTTTGATATCTTTCATTGCAGAGTTCTATCATTGTTGGCCAACGTCGTATTGAATTTGGTTTTAATGATCTATACCATAGTTTTTCTTGGCCAATGAGTGTCATAGGATAGAGCTTAAGTTTTTGCCAACCATTATCAATGTTGTTCCATGCACAGGCATCGTAGAAGGCTTGTAAATGTTGTTGCGGATCTAAGTCATAGGCTTCTGAGAAATTTGGAAAGTTTTTTAAATCAAGCCTGGGTAGGTGGCTCTCTTTACAATGCCTACGGGAGATTCAAACAGCCTCTTGTATTTGCGTTAGGTTTGTGGTGGCCAGTAGGGGTTCATAGTCATCTAGTAAGTTATTCTTTTTTGTGTTGGGATGATGCTACCTTCATTTATAAGAAACCACCACCTCAGATTGCGTACTCTAATCTTCATTGTCATATAATTCATTGGTTCTCCAATGAATCTCCTCACTAGATGTGGCATTATCGTAGTCTTGTAGGAGAGGCATGGTTGTGAGATTGTGTGTGAATTTGTATGTGAATTTTTGTAATTATTTCTTAGATATATCGTTGATTCCTATACAACGATCTTGTATGATATAACTAATCTAGATAACTAGGACTATCCCAGGCAATGGCGCCAATGATGAGTGACGAGGTAACCCTACACTCAACCATACGAATACAAGCGTTTCATGCACAATCCAGTCAAACTTCATAGACATACTAGTTGTGGTATCTAAATAGTTACTCATAGATTGCAATTCGCTATCTTTCCACTTGGAATAGTATTAGCTTTATCATGTATGGTTTAGTCCAGAGTGAGGTGTATGATATGTTCCTACACTAATGCTACTCCTGGTTATGATGGGAAATAATGTTAACTAAGCTAGGAGAGAGAGAGGGTGAGAGAGAATATAAACTAGCCTAAGTGCGATGAGCATCCGTTCTTTAATCATCCGTACACATCTTGGACCTCGTGCATGACTACCATTGGGATTACCAAGCACATGGCCTAAGTAAGCTACTGGGTTACCAAGTAGTCACACTTAAATGCTCATGATTAAGTCGTACTCATTCTGTGTTTAATAGGAGTTTAGGGTAGAGAGATATTAACTAGGAAAGTAGTAAATAACAATTAAATAAATAAATAATTAAGCTAAGTGGGTGCTGCAATGATGAAGTAATCTCGATCTTTATTGCCGGTCATGTGCGTGTTCGAGTACGTTACACTCAAATAAGGATGTTGTACAATTACAATAACCACACTGTGGGCATGCACTGAGAAATAATTCTAACTCTAAGAAGGAAAAAAAGCTACAAGAGTTTGGATAAGGGAATAAGAACTAATGCTAAAACTAAGTGTGTCACCTTTTATTTATAGGCTCACACGGGAACCGCGATATTGCGGCTACGACATCGGGGGTCAAATAGACCATGACTCATCAATCATCAATGCTTCTAGTTAGATAGGGAAATTTATTATAATGCTAGTCTTTTGAGGTTTAGAAATAATTTTGTTGATGGAAATTCTGATTTGGTATCAATTGTTTGATAAAACATATTTATGACATGTATTTAGATAATTTAATATTTTTGTGATACATAATTATGAGATTTGGATTTAAATTTGTAATTATAATATTATGTCAAGATGCTAGGCTTTGAATGTTTGAAATAAAAATGACTTTGCCATAATAACATTTATGATTTTATCATTATGTTACCTAATGTTGCCACCATCATGGTTACATATAGTTACCATTTGATGAGTGGCTAGGCATCCCTACATCCAACCATATGAATCACTAAGGCATTACGCACGATCCGACCAAATTCCATGGACCTATAGTTATGTAATGTACTAGCTCTTGTAGGAAGTGAAATGGGCATTGCGAGTGTTTGTTGGTCTTCCCAACCACACTTGTGAGGTTCTAAGGTATGGATTAAGTGTAATTAACATAGATGATTTTTCTTATTTTATATTTATAGATTTGATCGCCTTTAATAAGAATGAAGAGTAGAGTAATTTAAAATCTCGTTTGTTATTGCTAATCTAGCCTAACAAAAGTAATCACCCCACTTTTCTTAACACATACTAAACACATATAGTGTTGTTACGCTACCAAACATTAAGCATTGTTGGGTTACCAAGTACTATATGAATGCTTGAAGTGGTTGTGATTGTGTTCATTAAAAACTGGAAATAAATTGCTTAATTCAAATGCATTAAAGTAAAGAGAAAGAAAGTAAAATTCATTAAAGAAAATTTCAATATATTATTAGTGCTACAAGGATTTTCAAAAGAGTTTGTTTTATTTTTGTCACACTACTGCACTTAGGTACATCAGTGCTTGAATAACGAATCATACACACTTAGACTCCTTCTATGGGTACTTAGAAAATATTCTACTTTGAGGAAAATAAATGGCAAAACCTTCACTACTCTAACTAGAAAATGACGAAGACTAATTAGAAAACTAGAGCCTAGGTGCAATATTTATAGACTCAGGGTATATACCTTGACATTGCATACACAATGTCACAACTGGACCTTGACATTGTGTATGCGACGTTGTGGCCCCGATATCACATACGTGACATCATGGCCGATGTCAAAGATGTATTCATCATACCCCCATGACTAAATGAAAACTTGTCCTTGAGTGAAGAAGAGAAGGAACAAATTCTTGACAACATATATATATATTGGATGTATGGGATTATTGATTGACATTACAAATTGACTCAGATAAAACAGACAGATTCTAAGTGCCCAAGTGTATGGAATTACACTTTTTACAAAATGGGATGTTCATGATAAGAGAGGTGAACACCATGGAGAACACTAACATCCAATACCCCTTAGTAGTAGAAGAATGAGGAAGAGAAGAGTTCCTATGATCACGAATGATCCTCATTGTATGATACTACTACATCATCCTTGGTGAAGATAGTCCTACTTCTAGTCCATGATTACTACTATAATCACTACAAAATCATGAATTAGTATGCAATATGTAATACATAACTATTAAATGCCTTGTCTCGTCGATGGTTAGACTCGGCTAGGTTATGATTATGATTGATTGGTTCCTTGAGTAGTGTTACTAGAAAGGTTGATAGAGAGGGTAAATTCGATTAAGTGGTCTATTAAATTTGAAAAAGTTCAATACAAGGAAATACTTGAAGAGGGTATAAGAATTTAAAACAATGAAAAGAAGAATTCACTAAAAAATATTATGAAGATGTGCACAATTTGATATCATTGATGGGGTAAACAAAAGAATTTGATTGTAAAAAGTGTCTAAGGGTAAAGAACTTAACTAATTCAACCAAAAGATATGCAAGTGGGTTCTCCCTAAAGTAGGCATAGGCCTTTTATGCCCTTGCATAACTTCAAACCAAAGAGTCTATGATTCATGGATGATTAATGATTACAGAAGGTTAAGTATGAAAACTCGGAAGAAACTAACTAAGAATTTCAACATAGCAAACCAAGAGATCGAATCAAGAACATGAAACTGGTAGTGAGGTGAGACATGGAAAAAATAGATGGATGAGAGAGAGTAGAATGGAGTTCCTAATTAAGGTCACATGAAGTCCCTTGTGCATTTTGTGATTAAATGACTTGATAGGATCCATCCTTAGTCCAAACCAAAACCAACCATGTTCAATGACTTTGCATTAACATTCTAAGACCAATCCATCCCTTGAGATACAAGAGTGCTCCTACAAAATAACCACCATTCCAAATTAGAGAAGAAGTAGGAATTGAGGAAGGACCATAGTTAGAGGGGACTAGTCCCATAACTAGTGCTTGTAGCCCATTTATGCTATCTAAGGGATGTGCTTTAAATTCCCATTAATTTGATTTTTTTTGTAATGGGAACCACACCATGCAAAGAAAAATACATTTATTTTGTCCAAGGGGTGTGCTTTGAATTCTCATCTTTTTTTTTCTGATGAAAACCATACCATGCAAGGACTTATTCAACATCCTTTTATCGGATGACACAAAATGGTTAGAAGTCCATGAAAACACACATGCATGCAGGCGAATAGAAAAGCAAAAAGAATACTAAATTCCCTTGAATTCACACCTTGTTCAAACCTTTGAATCCTTTCCAATTCTAGAAACTACCAAAGTCACAAATTTATTGAAGTTTTATTAATGAAAAAGGAACTACATGTTTCCAAAACAAAGAAAACCATAGATTTTGTGGATGGGTGGATGTTGTGGACTCATTGCTTGTTGCATGAAAAGAAATCATGTTCAAATTATTTGTAATAAAATTTAAAGCCAGAAAATAGACACCAATAATCAAATAGCAAGAATAGTATATACCATCATCAAGTAACACATTACCAATGTGCCTAGTAGTTATTAATAGAAAGTTAGAAGACCACACCAAATAAAAGAAAATATAAAAGAAAGTGTAAAATATTCAAGAAACAGCAAATGTAGTAACGATGGTGTAAAACAAAAATTAGAAAAGACTAATAACATAAAAAGAAAAGATGGAAAATAAAGGATGTATAAAATAAAAAGTTGTAAAAAAAAAAATGTGTAAAACAAAAAAGTTTCAAAAACTAAGGAGCTACTTTGTATGATTAGCATGAGTGGCCATCTCTCCCATGACTAAGTTGAAAAGAGGAGATCTAAAATATGGAGCGTGGTTGTTCATCTAATGAGGTGATTGTTGTGTTAGTTGGCCTATGCTCATGGAAAAGTTTGATTTGTTGAATGTTAACTAGCTATTTTTTGTTTGGGCTCTTAGGCCTGTAGATCATCATGGCCCCATAAGGAAAATTTTTCTAAATAATGTAAGGTCTTTTCCATAACATTTGAAACTTAGTTTGTTGAGGTACGTGTGTGGAGTTCCAGTAGAGAACGTTATTTCCTGGTTGAAATTTAACTTTTCTAATTTCTAGGTCATGACGCTTTTTGTTATAGGCATTATGCAACTCGTTAGATGATAAGGCTACTAATCAATTTTCATCTAGCAGGTTGAGATTCATTAGTTATTCTTTCTGGGCTAGACTCAAGTCAAGGTCAAGGTCACAAGCTATTGAAAGTATATTGAGTTTAGATTGAATAGGAAGTGTTGGTGATTTTTTATACACAAGCTCATAGGAAGAATAGCCTATAGGAAGTTTCCATGTTTAGCAGTAGGCCCAAAAGGAATCATTGAGTTTTGTGCTCTAGTCCTTCCTATACTTGCTAATAGTTCTTGTTAGTATCCTTGTGATTTCCCTATTTGTAACCTCAACTTGACCATTAGCTTGGGGATGGTAAGGTATTCTAAGTTTATGTTCAACCCCCAAGCATTGCATGAGCTTTTGAAAAGTAGTGCCTATAAAGTGAGTTCCATTATTAGAAATTAGTGCACATGGCATACCAAACCTGTCTACAACATTTTGTTGTACAAATTGAGCAGTAGTAGAAGATGTATAGTCGATGACAGCTACTACTTTTGTCCATTTCTTATAATAGTCAATAGCAACTATGATGTATGCCTTTCCATTTAACATGGATGTGATGGGACCCATGAAGTCAATGCCCCAAATGTCAAAGGGTTCTATTGGTTGAATCCATTGTTGAGGTTTCTCCATTCGAGTAGTCATTTCACCATCTCATTGAAATCATTCACAAGAGCAAACATAATGGTAAGCATCCCTGAAGAGTGTTGGCTATTAGTACCCAACCATCAGGATTTTGATGGCCGTGCATCTCCCAGCATAGTGTCCTCCACAAGGACCCTCATGAGCATCTTGGAGAATGCACAATTGATCAACATCAAGAACACACTAATGAACTAGGCCATTGATGCACACCTTGTAGAGGTGTCTATTAATTCCAAGAAGTGCTTCAAATGGTGAAGAAATTGTTGTTTCTTCCCATGGTCCAACCCTTGTGGCATCTCCTGAGTGAGAAGATAGGTGAGAATGTTATTACATCATTTGGATCATTGGACATTTGTTCAGCTATAGCCCTAGTAAAGAGGAGTTCATTAGGAAACATGTTAGAGAGTGGATTTTTTTCTAGAGCAAACACCATTGTCATCAATGCTTTATTTGTGATGATGTAGTTCAATTATGCAACCACAATGCTTTGGTTAGCACAGTGGATGTAGTATGGTTTTTTATTATCATCTAACTATGTTAGAATAGCTCCTAAGGCATAATTTAATGTATTCATCATGATATGAAATGGCCTAGACTAATCAAGTGCTTATAGGATTGGAGTTTCTACAAGATTTTCTTTTAGTTGTTGGAATGCTTTCTCACATTCTATAGTCCAAACAAAGGGATCATCTTTCTTTGTCAACTCAACCAATAGTTTTGTGATGTTAGAGAAATTCTCTATGAATCACTGGTAGTAGCTAGTATGTCTAAGGAATGACTAAACACCTTTAACTATTTCTAGTTGGTGGGTTGTTCCTTGGATGACCCTTATTTTTTTAGGGTCCACCTTAATTCCTAATATTCTATGCCCCGGTACAATGCCCTCCTAGACCATGAGGTGACATTTTTTCCAATTGAGCCACAAGTTAGTTTTGACACATCATTTCAACACTTGCCCAAGGTGGTCTAGGGCTTACTCAAATGTAGCTCCATAGGTGGAGAAGTCATCCATGAAGACTTCGATACCACTACCGATTTGTTGTTGAGAAATGCTTAGAACCAAGCGTCGAAATGTGGTAGGAGCATTGCATAGACCAAACGACATCTTGTGATATGCAAAAGTTCTCCAAGAACTTGTGCATGTTATTTTTTCTTGGTCTTCTAGTGAAATTTGAATTTGGTTATAGCCATTATAACCATATAGAAAGCTGTAGTATCAATGCCTAGATATTGTGTTGAGCACTTGGTTAACAAATGACAATGAAAAATGATCCTTGAATATTGCCATATTCAGTAGCCTGAAATTGATGCAAACCTACCACTTGCCACCTTTCTTTGGCACAATTACAAGGGGGCTAACCCACAATGGAATAGATGAACCCTGCCTTGAGGAGTTGCTCAATTTCCTCCTTGATGATCTACTTTAGGTTGGGGTTCAATTGTCTCTATGGCTATCATTTTAGATTCATGGCTAGGTTGGTGTAGATGTGATGTTGCCATATCCTAGGATCAATCCCTATGAGTTCAAGATATGACTAAGCAAAAGTTACTAACCATATTTCAACTACCTTCAATAGCATCTTTTTTTACTTTGGAGCAAGTTTTGCATTGATTATAACCAACTTTCCATTTTTTAAAAACACATATTCCATTCCATCCGGTAATGCTTTCAGCTCAAGGGGATCTTGTTTGAATTTTTTAGGAATTTCCAACGCTCCCTAGTGAGTATCATCAGATAGTTGGTGATGAACTTAGTTGAGTTTATCCATGCTTGTGACATATGCACATGTCAGGCTATCAGTATGTTCCATGCAAGGTGTGCTACTTTTAGAGTTAGTAGTCAGTCACTGGGTGTCCTCCTATTTTGTGGTTGCTATATATAGACACCTTTGAATTTTCACTTCTGGTACACATTGTTTGTATACAAAGATACATGCTTGCTTTACAGTCTAAAGTTTCTACATACAATTGCACCCAATATTGCTGTACATGATGCATGAGACTCTCTTCTTCTTAATCTTTCCAAATGGATTTTCTTTAGATATATTTAGGGAAAGATATCTAATGCCCATTCATGCATCAATGGTGCTCAATCATGCCCTTTTCATGATGATTGAAAAGTCCCTTTGCAGTTCTCCACTTTGATTACTGGAAAGTCAGTAGGATAAGGCCACCCATAGATAGTTGTACTGTCCGAAATCATCGACGTAAGGCTGCAGGAAAACGAACGCTGAAAGATATCCAGAGAGATAAAAATGACCCTACCTTCACATGAGGGCAAGCTGGAAAAATGAAGGTAGAGTGCCTTGGATGGTCTGCACGCAGATCAACCAAGGACTTCCCTGAGCGTATGCTAGGGCCTGCACTACGATTATCATCATGGAATGTAAAATGAAGAACTTAATTCAATGAAACGTAAAGATGAATATAACATGAAATCATAAAAAGAGTATGCAGAAATGTGCAATAAAACAGGATGACATAGACAATGAAAAAGAACAACACAATGGAAGGAAAAATGAAGCTGTATTGTATTAATTGACAAAAATGTGCAACGGTCAAAACATAGTTGCATGTCTACATGGCAAGTCAGATGTTATGCTCTGATGTGAGGTGTTCGTAGGTGCTGGGAATCTCTTGTGTCTGGGTTCAGGGTTGGTTTTCTTGCTTCAAAATTACCCCCCTCGATTAAGTGGAAAAATAGGGTATTTATAGGATTTTTGGGCATGTGATTCGGATCTAGAGGAAGATCTGTGGCTGCGGGGTGAGAGAAATGTGGATCGGGTGATAGGTATTTGCATTTTGACTGGATGCATGACATTTTACAATGTATAGCGTATCACGTATAGCATGACCAATTCTTACACTAGCATGTGCAATCCACAGTGTAAGAGTTTGATACGCTCAAAGAATATGAACTTTTAAAAAAGAATGCTATGTTACATAAGAGAATTTGATCTATGGCCTTTGGATCTATGGTCTGGCGTGCTGTTATTTTCCTCATCAGAGTGTCTTGGCGTGCTCTGGCATGTCTTGGCGTGCTTTGGCATGTCTGAAAAAAATGATGTATTTTGGACCCATTTTGACCTCTCAAACCTATTTCCAGAGTGGACCTGCATGCTTGATGTCGAGGGGATCCTGCACATTGAACTTCAGCTGATTTGGCCTTGGATTTGTCTCTTTTGGTTGGTCACACTATGCAGCGTGACCTCAATGTGACAAGTGGAAATGACACATTTTGAACCAAATTTGGATGTCTAATGCCTGTTTCTTGAAGTCCAACTGCTGCCTGCTCTCCAGGGTGGTCTAGATGCTGAATCTGAGCCCAACTTGATGCTGTTTTGATCATCTTTTGTTTCTTCACGCAGTGGTCACGCTGTGCAGTGTGACCTGAGCATGGCCTCAACATGAACAAGTTAAAATGACATATTTGAAGCTCAAATCTTGATTTTGTGGAGCTTGAGAGTTAGTACAGTTGTTGCCTATCCCCTGGGGATTGAGTTCATGTCGAAACTAGACCATAAACTGCTTGATGTGCCCTGTTTTCTGCTTGGTCATGTTGTGGTCATGGTGTGTAGTGTGATCTCAATGTGACCTCAGTGTGACCAACTGAAAGTGCCATGTTTGAGGCCCAAATTTTGATTTTCTGGAGCTTGTGAACATGTACAATTGTCGCCTAGCTCCTGATAATTGAATTCATGTCAAAATTCTGCCCATAGGTGTTTGAATTTAGATGTTCTTGTTTGGTCATGCTGTGGTCACACTGTGCAGTGTGACCTTAGCGTGACTAACTTAAAGTGGCTCAAGACATGTGATTCTGAGCTTAAATATCAAGGTTCTGAAGGCTGGGAGCTACAGGGGACATCGGTGAAGCTCATGGAGGGTCTATGTGCTCAAATATGGGCTATTTGGACTCAATTTTGGGGCTCCAAAAGTTGGTCATGCTGTACACATGCTGGTCTTACATTGGGCAGCGTAACCATAGCATGACCAAAGTGTATACAACAAAAACCATGCATTTTGAGCCTAAAACCCTAGATTCTGTATGTCGAGAATTGGAGCAATTGCCTGTGGGCCCTGGGGGAACTCTGCCTATTCAATTGTGTGTCGTTTTCATGCTGTTTTGGAGGCTCTCAAGTTTGGTCACACTGTACTCATGTTGGGTAGTGGCATGACTTAGTTGAGTCCTGTCTAAAAGTGCTAGGCCAAAATTTTTTGGTGTTTTCATTGGCCCCTCTTTGTTGATACCTGGAGGAATCCACCCAAGAGGCATCAACAAAGAAGTAGAAAACACCACGAGCAACTTGGCATCAAGCACTATCTATTGGGCACCTGGCCGGATGTCATCGCACCATGTTTAGAAGTACATTGGATCAGGAAATGAAGTTTTGAGATGCACAGGATGCAGGTTGTAATTGTGGGATTAGGGATTGATCAAGGGATTGTTTTGTTTAACTGTGGGAGAGTAATGCTCTTGTGAACGAGTCATGTTGGTCCTTGTCAATAGCCAGTATCTAGCAGACTTGGGACCAAGGCGTGGGAGGTGTGTCCTTTGGAGGAACGAGACTCTTTTATCATGTTTAAGAGAACCCATTGTCAACAGCCAAAGCCACACAATGAGGTGGTGCGACATGATTGTTTGAGACATGAGTGTTTTCTTTCAAGACAACTGCCTTCCCACCTTGGGCTTGTATGGGAAGAGCCAATGGCCTTATGATGTATTTTGCTCTTTGATTTTTTTGATATTTTTTGGAAAGAGCTTTTTTCAGTGTTGTACTTGTGCTCGTGTGCTTGTAGTTGTATCATGTGCTATGTTGTGTTGCGGGTCGCAACTGCTTGGAGAGTCACAGTATGCAACATTGTGGTTCAAGTTTTGGGGTGAATGAGATGTATCTAGAAGGTGCAACTAATTAGGACAGGGAGAACATGTTGGAGGATAAGGGATGCATCAGGAACTAGGAATGTACTTATGATCGGATTGATTAACCTGGTTGCATGTGTCAGGAACAATGTGGTACCTTGTCACTGTGATGAAGTGCATCTGTGCATGAATACCTTAGAGCGTCATCCTACAAACACAACTCCAAGAGGACAAGAAAACCACAAGTGAGTTAGTCTAAAAAAATTTAAACATGAATACAACCAATGGGATGGAGGCATCATGTTAAACTTCAGGTAAACAAAACAAGCAGCAGCGGTGTCAACAGAGTCCACATGGTGAATCATGCAATAGGTTTTAGAAGAAGACAAGTCGTTGGTTGCAGCAACCGATCAATGGGCAAGTGATGATGTTGCCAGTTTATAGTCTTAGCAGACTGTCATGGATTAGTTTTATATCATAACCCTTTGGATGTTGTCAGTTTAGTATCGTAGTGGAAGGTGCAATGCTATTTTATAGTCATGGTGGACTGTGAAGAGGCAAGCTAGTTTATAGTCTTACGGACTCTGGCAGACAAAAAATGTGGTAGTTTAATATCATACTGGATGGAGCTCTATGGTATCAATTTACCATCATGATGCCAGGACAAGTCTATGGTATCAGTTTACCATCATGATGCCAGGACGAGTCTGTGGTATTGATTTACCATCATGATGCCAGGATGAGTCTGTGGTATCAGTTTATCATCATGATGCTAGGATGAGTCTATGGTATCAGTTTACCATCATGATGCCAGGACAAGTCTGTGGTACCAGTTTACCATCATGATGCTAGGATGAATGCATACCTTAAGTTTTTCAAATGTAATACGGTTTGAGGTACATGTGATTTGTTGGATTAGCAAATTCATTACCATTCATATCAGCTAGTTTGAATTCCCCATTGTTGTATGCCTTAGTGACCAAGTAAGGCCCTTCCCAGTTGGCTGAGAATTCTTTTGAGTGGTCACAAACTGTCTTTAGGAAAAGGTCACCTTCTTTGATTGAATGCTTGTGTACGTCGTGATGTTGTCACTATTGTTATTGCTTTTGGTACCACTTGATTTGATCCAGCATGCATGTACGTTCCTCCTCCACTAAGTCAAGGTCAATAATGCATAATTCATCATTTTTACCTTCATTGAGGAGTCCAAAGAGAGTGATTCGCAATGAGGGTACTTGAAACTCCAAAGGTAAAATAGCTTCTGATCCATAAACAAGACTATAGGGTGTTTTATCTGTGGATGTTCGATGCATCGTTCGATATGCCCATAGCGCGTAAACTAGCTATTCATGCCATCTTCTTTTGCTCTGATGAAGAATTTTCTTGAGCACCATGATGACAGTTTTATTCATGGAATCTACTTAACTATTGCTTTTTGGGTAATACGGTGATGAAAATGAGTGTTTGATTGCTAGGCTCTCACAGAAGTTTTTGGTTTTGGCACTGCTGAACTGTGGCCCGTTATCGGTGATTATGGTAATTGGGATGCCAAAATGGGTTACAATGTTTTTGAGTATGAAATTGCACACTTTCTTGCATGTGGTCTTCCTAAGGGGGATAACTTCTACCCATTTTGTGAAGTATTCAGTTGCGGTGATGATGAAGCTATGTCCTGCTGAAGATGGGGGAGTTATCAGTCCAATGATGTCTAACCCCCATTTCTAGAAAGGCCATGTGATTTGTGCTGTATGCAACTCACTAGGTGGCACATGTATTAAATTACCATGCTTCTAACAGATGTTGCACTTTTTGACCTTGGAGAAACAATCATACTCCATGTGTGGCCAATAATAGCCTAAACTTCTAATTTTCGTTGCCATTGCCTTAGGCGCTATATGTCCTCCACAAAGTCCTTCATGAACTTGCTCCACAATCATGTGACCGTCAATGCTACTAAAGCACACTAACAAAATGCCTTCATAGGATCTACGACATAATGTGTCTCCTATTAACGCATATTGTCGAGAACGTTTTCGCACCACATCCTTTTGAGCATTCATTAGATGTTGTGGCGGTTCACCACGTAGAAGGTACTCGTTTATGTTATCATACCATTCTACTACATGTGTGGTACTAATGGATGCTATAGGTATGTCATCAAGAGTGTCAATTATAGGTTTGGGACAGTTCGTTATGGAACTAGGCAACGCATGAAACATGTCGGGTGTCATGTTTAAGGCTAATGTTGTGAGTGCATCTGCGATGGTATTTTCATTTCTGGGAACATGTTGCACATCTATTTTTGTTAACTATTTTAGCAAGAGTTTATTTAATTCACAGTATAGTTGTAAATGTGAATCTTTGCATGCGAAAAATTTTGTGACCTAATTGATTACTAGCTATAAGTCACCTCGAACTACAAGCTATGTGATTCTTGAAGCTAGTGCTACCATAAGACCTCTAAGAAGACCTTCGTACTCTGCCATGTTGTTGGTACAAGGGAAGTTTAATCGATAGGCAGAGGGTTGAATTTCTCTAGAGGGATACGTTATGATGGCTGCAACACTTCCTCCTCAGGAGGTTGATGCTCCATCAAAGTATAAGATTGCATCGTAATTTTTGGGCATAGTATCTATGGTGTTCACGTTCTCATCAAGGAACTCAGGGTTGATTGTTGCTTGGTCTTGCGTCAGTGAGGCGGTCATTTGATTGACTATTTCTTAACCCTTTGTGGAAGATTCAACTATGTAGCATAGGTTAAACTCAGCAATCATCACCTTCCATCTAGCTATCTTGCTTGATTCATAAATGTTATTGGTGATAGCTCTGAGCACATTGTCTTTACAAATAATGTTGACTTGGTTATGGAAGAGATAATGTCGTGACTTCTTCAAGGAAAAGATAAGGACTAGAAATGATCTCTCTACATCATTGTATCTCTGTTCGTAGGCTAGTAAGGCATGGCTTAGGTAGTAGATAGGGATTTTGGTTCCATATTCTCGTTTCTGACAAAGCATAGATGCAATAGATGAATCCGATGTCGCAAGGTAAATGTAGAAGGGTTTGTTGTTCTATGGGGGATAAACTGTCGATAGTTTAGCTAGTGCTGTTTTGATGTTCTCAAAGGCTTCCTGGCACTGTTGAGTCCATTGAAAATGGACATTTTTGCATAATAAATGTTGCATGGGTTTCAACTTATCCATCAGTTTTTCAATGAAGCGCCTAATAAACTGTAATCTACCTTGTAGACTGCGTAGTTTGGTATAGTTGCTAGGTGGTTTCAAATTTGTTATTACTTCAACCTTATCGAGATCTAATCGTATCCCTATTTCAAATACTATGAATCTAAGCATTTTTCTTGTTTTGACTCCAAAGACATATTTCTTTGGGTTAAGTCTAAGCTCATACTTGAGACAACATTTAAGTACCAAGTCTAGATCGTTGACGTGTTCCTTAGTTTTTTTTGACTTGACCACGATGTCATCTACATAAACATTGAGAGAATTAAGCATATAATCACTAAAGATGTATGTCATCGCTTGCTGATATGTAGCACTAGAATTTTTTAGACTGAATGACATCATTGTATAATAGAATGTGCCCCATGGTTTCATGAAGGTTGTCCTGAGTTGATGTTCTAGGTTGATCATAATCTGGTTATATCCCAAGAATCTATCCATAAAGGACAACAATGCATGCCTAGCAGTTGAATCAAGAAGTTGATCGATACTGGGTAGCTGGAAGTCATCTTTTATGGTTGCTATGTTGAGGTCACAGAAGTCAATGCATAGGCGAATGCTCCCATTTTTCTTTGGGACTACAACTATGTTGGATACCCAATCGATGTAGTCAATAGCTCAGATGAAACCGGCTTGGTAAAGCTTTGTGATTTAATTATGAACTACTAGCGCTACCTCAGGTTTAATCTTTCGTGCTTTTTGTTTCACTGGTCTGAGTTTTGGATCAAGGATGATGTTATGCTGGACTATTCGAGGGTCTAGTCCTAGCATATTAGTATAGGACCAAGCGAATGCTTTCATGTTATCTTTCAGCACTTGAGCTATGTCACTGGCCAGTTGTGGATTTAATAGAGTACTTAGTTTTAATATTTTAACTTCGCCATCGGATATAGTAATGGGGAATTTGGTGAGGGGATCTTCGGTGATGTTGTCGATCTTTAAGTCAAGATTTTTTTTCATTCCCTTGAAGCAATCAAGTGTCTCTTGTGTTGATGCCATGAAATTTTCATAAGTTGATGATGAGTCTAGATCAATGGTTTTAAATTGATTTCTCGTTGAATGGCCCTGTGCGGTCCATTGACAGACAACGGTGAGAAGAGGTGCTTGCTATCCATGTGTTTGCCCCTGCCAATTAAACGGGGGGCCATGTGAGCAAGGGTGAGTTGCTATTTCTCGTAAAATTAATTTCTATGTCTTAATGTAACTAAGGCATGCGATGAATAGTTTATCGTCATACACGGACGCTTGGTAGTCTTAGGCCTTACTGGGCCAAGTGTGGCAGTTTAAGGCCATACCGGGCCATCTGCCAGTCATGTTCCAAGTATATACAAGTATTATGATTTTTTGGATTTTTTGTGTGTGTTTAAATTTTAAAAAAATATATACATTTTTTATACATTTTTTTAATATTTGTTTTTTTGTTTACATATTTTTTGTTTATTTATAAATTTTTTATATTTAAAGTTTGGGCATGCACAAAAGAGCCTCAGCGTAAAAAGAATAAATGATAAAATTATAAAAAATGCACCATGTATCAATAAATAAAATAAAATTAACAAAATAAAAAAATGGGGGGTTTAAAAGGGGTCAAACAAGGTTAAGGTGGAGGTCATTTTTAGAATTTTCAACATTTGACAAGCGGTGAAGAACATGAGCATGGAGTAGTGGACAGCATGACCACTAGGGTGCAGCGTCAGCATGACTACCAGGCAATGTCTAGGGTAGCATCAGCATCAGGGCAGTGTGTAGGGCAGCGTGACCACTGTGCAAGGTAGCATCCAAGGCAAGATGAAGGGCAAAGGCAAGCAAGAGAGAGGCAAAGGAAAGAAGGAGGCGACGTTGGCATTCATGGAGGAGAGCGAGCAGATGCTCCAATGCCTTCCTCAGCCCAGGATCTCATCATGGGTAGGGTCCTTGTGCAGGTACGCTCCTATTTTTCACGTTTTTTCTTTTGTTTGTTTTTATTGCTATTTTGTGCTAGCAATGTGAGCGTTTGATGGTAGCGCGTGCATGTGCATGTGCATCCTAGGGCAGCATGTGCATGTGTAGCGTGTGCTCTCTTGGGCATTCATAGCATGTGCAATAAATAGGGTCTATATTATGGTAAATTCTTAGCGTAAACTGTCTTCAATGCATGTTTTATGGTCAGTGTGCCTAATTTTTTTTAGCATGTGCAAGTTAGCAATGTGTCTAAGGGTTTAGCATGTCAAACTTGAAGCGTGTCCAAACTGGTAGCATGACCAAATGTTTAGCATGACCAAACTTCCAGCATGACCAAACTTTCAGTATGATCATGGGCATGTTAGTAAAAGATGCTATTTCTAAATAAGTTGCCTGTTTCCATGGTCTAATGTCTAATGTCAACGTAATGTGTTTAAGTATTGTTATGTGAGGTGGTATCAGTTTTAAGTCATAATTCCAGGACTAAGGTGTGGTGTCAGTTTATCATCATGATGCTAGGACAAATGTGTAGTATGTGTATGTTAAGTGTGGGTTGGTATCAGTTTTAAGTCATGATTCCAGGACTAAAGTATGGTGTTAGTTTATTGTCTTGATGCTAGGACAAATGTGTAGTATGTGTATGTTAAGTGTGGGTTGGTATCAATTTTAAGTCGTGATTCCAGGACTAAAGTATGGTGTCAGTTTATCATCTTGACACCAGGACAAATGTTTTTTATGTGTTTTTATGTTCACTTACTTTAATTTCTGGCTGTGTGCAGGGGACTTAAACCCTTTGTTTTGGTGGTGGAACTCATGGGTGTGTTGTCATGGTTTGGTCCCTTGGAGCCTAATGCACCTCGTCATGACATGGAGATTGGATCTCAAGGGTTATGGTTTCATCTGAGCTCTAGTGAATTTCTATTGTTTGTCCTATAGGGTTTTAGCATGGTCGTTTGGTCTCATTTAAGTGAACAGTTGGCTTGTAGTGTTGTTGAGACCATACTACTTGGCTCATCCCATGACATATTGGCCTTCATCATTGATGTGGATGAGGGATTATTTAAAGTTGATGGAGGTCTTGCCGAAGGTCCTCGATCTACCCACCCTCTGACTCATGTTTGGGAGTTACCATCTTGTAGCCACTACAACAGCAGTAACACCCTTTTTCTAGCTTTTCGTGTACATACATTATTCCAAAATCCACCTGGAACAATGTACAGGGTAGATAGGTAAGCTCTTTTTGATTTATCTTTATTTTGTTTGCTTTGGTGTTATACTGTTATTTATGTTTGATTATATTTTTCTTGGCAGGCCCTGTTTCAATGAGCGTGGAATGCGTAGGATTGATGATGGACTTGACTTAACATGTACAACCTTGGAGGCTTTCATGGTGGGCCCCACTCTTCGTGGTGCCTTGTTGGCTCAAACCAAGGGTGCTATTGTCCATTATCATAAGTATTTTTCCAGGGTTTTGAATGTTGTGAAGCTCGTGGGTGGCTACATGAAGATTGGTCTCACAATGGACCCACTTTCTCTCAAGCGGTTGATTAAGTGCCAAGTGTGCCTGACCCATTTGCTAATGGTAAGTGATTGTGTTCTGAGCTTTGTTTATCTTTGCTACCCCATTTTTTATCATGATGTTGGTCTTTTGTTTAACATGTTTTTATAGCGGATATTACCCCTGGTAGGGTTACCATCATGTCTGGGCGTACTGAGGGTACCCTGTTCATGAAGTACGGGGAGACGGAAGACTCGCAACAGTGGTTGCATGCAAAGGCACCTCAACATATCATCACTTGCCTTACCGATGCTGGTCTAATGGATCTATTGACTGCCTTGACTCCTAACATTCCTGTGACTAAAATGGTTTCCATCATTGATTCTTTCAATGATGATGTTACTTATTTCAGCACGCGAGTTCGGGGGGTTAAGGTTGTATTCCATTTGATTGCCAAGTTCTTTTTATATATCTTTGGTGTACCAGTAGATGGTGTCAAAGTGGTAGTGGACAAGGTGAATAGAGAAGGCCGCATGATTAAGGACCTTGAGGAATGGATTTGTGTGTCACGAGGTTCCAAGGGCTTCCCTATGCAAGTGTACACTAAAGTGATGGAAGTGAATTTTTTGTACCCATTGTTTAGAGCATGTGCATTTTCCAAGTCTCTATCTCAAGTGAGAACTCTTGGGGTAGAGCCTACACGTATCATACGCTCGATCCTAGAGATTGGTATGAATTATAACTGGGCATAGTTCCTGGTTTTGGGCTTCTATGGGAAGATTATCAGATTACACTCTAACATGAATGCGCAGTCCCACTTCACTTTTGCATTTTTCATAGGCTATCTCCGCAGGTTTGCCAAGTTCTTAGTCATCTATGGAGATAATCATTATGTGTTAAGAGATCATTCACAATTGTCTTGCCCCTGTATCCATCATCTATTTAACACCACTAGATCCCAAGATCCACCCGAGTGCATCGAAGAATCAGTCTCTATCACAACAGGGGATGCAGTCAGTCATTCTGATCATTTGCATGATAGCTTGGGGTTGGAACCACCTACACTACACACAACTGTTAGGAGAGCCAACCGCTTGATTCAGGAGACTGTCGGGAAAGCCAAGGCTAAGGTGAAAAGGGCTAAGCGTTCGAGAGCACCTGTCATGGAGGTGAGACCGCCAAGGGCAAAGAAGATTCGATTCATCTTGCCAAGAGCAGGTAAGTAAATTTTTTTGTTTTAAGTGTTTTTATCTCTTTTTGAATTTATTTACTTACTTAAATATGCATATCTATTATGTCATGCTAACTTTAGATTTGTTGGTGTTGACAGAGTGTACCCCCGAGAGGGAAAGGGGAGAATTAGTTCCAATGGGTGAGCCTAAAACGGTTATCATTGGGTGTGATGAAGAGGAGGAAATAAGGGAAGAAGCAGTTAAGGTGATTCCCATCTTACGAGAAGTGGATGAAACAGATACCATGGGAGCGATGCTTGCTAAGGCTTTGGATGCCCTTAGGAATTCAAGTGAGGAGAATGGTGTTTTTGATGGTTTCTTTGATGGGTCTCTACACCTTGGTGATCCTCCTGAGCTGACCAGCAAAGGGCCACCTAATACGTTTTGTTAGTTTGATCCATATTTTGTACTTCTTAGCTTTGTACATGGTTTTGATTATCATGATTTTTCCTAACATCAGACATGGATGCTGGTGCACCTGAATTACATGTATCTCAGGTGGATGGGTCGAAGTTAGAGGCCCCAGTTGAGGTGCCTTCCTGTATAGATTCAACATCTGCCGATCCATTGAGGCCATGGCATGAGATGCCCAATAAGGTAGACTTTGTTACTAGCATTGTCAATGATGTTGTTGCTCATCTGCAATTGGCTGATCCTAAATTAGATGTGTACTTTATACTAAGCACCTGGGCTCATTATATTTTTGCATCTATTGGAGATCTCTTGTTGGCTCATATATATGATGTTTGTACTTGTAGGTGCAAAGCTTCAATGGAGTTCTTCTAAGGCTACCCATATTGATGGTCTCCCAGAATTTCCTAGAGATGTTGAGCAGATTCCAAGAAGTATTTATGATGCAGTTTCGGGTTGTGTTGTTCCAAATGCCAAGTCTCTCTGGACTTGCAGGCACTCAATTGAATAGTTATGGCTTGAAATCAAATCATTGAAGGAAAATTTGGTGAAGGTGACAAAAGAGAGGAATGACTTGCAAGCCCATTATGATTTTGCCTCTACTAGATTGGCAGGTGATAGTACCTGGCGCACATCCGAGATCACCTATGCACGTTATTGGGCAAACTTGAATAGCAAGGTGCAGGTGATTCGGGATCTGGCTGAACAGAAGGCCTAGATGGATTTTTTGAATAGAAAATGTCATGAATGGAAATCCTTTGCATCCAAGGTACATAAATGGGGCTAGGATCAGAAAGATCATAAGCACCAATACAAAAAGTGGTTGAAAGAAGAATCAGTTGAACGTCGCCGGTTGGAGATGTTCGTGGAGGGGTTAGGCTTGCACTATTCTTATGAAAATTTTGTTGAGTGTACAGAAGTGGAAGGATCTCCTGAGAGATCCATTACCACTGCCTTTGGGAAAGCTTCAATAAGGATGTTTTCTCTTGAGCGCCCTTCCTGGTCCTCAGTGGATAAGGGTAAAACCTTGGCCAATATCGACCTTGGACTTGAGAAGGACTGGGCGTGCATGCCCGAAGAAGAGATTCTATGGTGCCTGGAAGCTAATCTTAGGTCATCCCTGAAACACCACAAAAAATTTTGAGTTTAGCATTTGTTTGACAAGAAGCAGATCCCTGTGACCCACAGACGACTTTGGCTACATTTGAAGTCACACAGGGAAATTTTGAGAATCGAAACACCTGGTTTTTACTAAGTGTTATGCCAGCGTATGCACCCAGCGTATACGCCCAGTTTTAAACCAAGTGTTGTGCTAGCGTCTACGCTCGACGTCTACACCCGACGCTCAGCATACACGCCTCACATGCACGCTCAGCAGGTGCAACGGGAGCAAGAATTGAAGCAAGTCGACGTCCAGCATCCATCAGCATATACGCCCCAGCTTATACGCCAGCATTCATCCAAGTCCACAACCAGCATATACGCCGGCCTGTTGTAGCGTATACTCCCAGTGTATACCATGTTTCTAAATTGTAAACGCCCGGTCTATACGCCACGTGTCTCCCAGTCCGATTTTCCCAGTAACCCTACCCCTATAAATAGCCCAGTTTTCCGTAAATTCGAGGTGGGCAAAAATTTACCAGAGCAAGACCCGAAGCAATTACGCTGCAAACAAGAGCCTAGAAACCCCTTTACACTTACGCTTACGCTGGAAGTTTTGTACACCGAGCACAATCCGCGCTCCGCCTACCGTGCCAACCAGCCGCATCCCTGCATCCACCGGGGCTTTACGTTTGCCTTGTGTCCCTACATGATTGCGTTAGACCGGTGCACAACATTTTGACTCTGTAATCCATTATTTACGTTTGTTGCAAGTTCTTTTACATTTTTACGTTAATTTGGCCCACGCTTCATTTACGCCTATTTACGTTCAAGCCCCGTTTGCGTCCGTATATGCCCACACTGCTTACGCTGTTTACATTTGCTTACGCTCTTTATACTTGTTTACGCCGTTCACGCTGTTCACGCCTGTATACGCTTACACTGGGCCTATATTTGTTTACGCTGTTTACGCCTGACCTTGTTTACGCCCCTTTACGCTTACACCTTGTCTGCGTCTGTTTCACTGTTTACGCTTCGTTTACACATAACCCAGCGTATAACACTTCGGTGGCGCTCGGGGAAATCCTTGTCTGATCCGCGTGCGGACCACCCAAGGTACCCTACCTTCGTGCATTCCAGCTCGCCCTCAGGCGAAGGTAGGGTCATCTGTGCCCGTCCTGCGATCCCGCGGTCTCTGTTTTCCCTTCCAGCTGGGGACTGACGATTTCAGGTGGTACAGAATTTGGCGCTAGAAGGAGGGCCTCTGCTTAAACAAATTGACTGTACGCTCAGCGTCTACGCTGTCAACCTTCCAACGTCTACGCTGCATACTGAGCATTTACGCTGCACATTGACCAGCGTCTATGCTGAACACTTAGCGTTTACACTCAAACAGTTTTACATATGCAACCCATCATCATGAATTCCGTAAACACCACTGCTGCCACTACCCAGGACATTAACATCTCAGACACCATGGTTGCCCAGCAGTCTGTCACACCACACTTGGAAGGGCAATCTACAATGGGGCCCCGTAGGTCATTGAGGTTGCAAGGGAGGGACCCTGCCGCTAACGTTATAACCCAAGATGAGTATAACTTCATCTGCATTAAGATACAAGCCGGCTTGGCGGTGGATCGGGCTAAAATAGAAGTGAAAAGACAATTCGAGCTCTTTTACAGGGGAGGACACGAGTTCATCCCGTCCCCATATGACGTAATCCCTGTTCCAGAATAATTCTCGGAGCTCTTTACTCAGCTCCTTTTACACAGGAGCTAGTCATTTGATCAACCTGCACTAGAGCCTCAGCCAGGGGAAGTAGATGAGTTCGCTGCCCAATCTGAGCAGGGAGACTCATACCACACCTTGAGCCCCCAAGCACAGATGAACCCCATCTTCCATCCTGGGACGGGGGAAGCCCTGTCCGTACAACACACTAGACTCGCCCAAGTTCAGATGCCACTGCCGGAAATGCCAGCACTTGTGCACATTTCACTCCCGAGCGATCCCCAGCCTCACACCTTCCCTATAACAGTTACCCCTAATACAGCTACGGGCTCGTCCTCACAAGCACCGCCTCCTCATGATGGCACGGGACCAACATTCCCACCTCGCGTAATTGGGATGCCGCATGTGATCCCCGCGTCTACATTAGCTCATTTCATACCCCATATCCAAATGCATACAGCTCCCCAAGCAGTCCCAGCCCAACAGGGAGTCCCCGCATGTAACGTAGCGGGACAATGGCCAGCAAGGGGGGCGTCATCATATCAAATTCCTCATCACCACGTCCTGCCCCACGCAACCCCCCCGATTACAGTTCCTCAAGCACAGCCCCAGCTGCAACAACAACAACAACCACAACATATTATTTTTAACATCTCAGCCTTAGCACCGCCCGTCGTTAACTACCCTCAAGCACAACCGCCGATCACCCAGCCTTCTGCTTTCCAACCCGCGACCCAGCAATCTAGCTGGTATGCAGCCCCGCACCCCCAGCCTGTAGCTTCACTGAGTGCCCAAGATTGGGCAGACGCTAAAAAACTGATGCAATAATTAACAGATGAGGTAAAATGCCTCAAAACCGTCGCTGATGGTGAGTTGAGAGTAGTAGATTTCTACAATGATGACCCTATCAGCTCCTCTGTCCTGCCATTGACTCTGCCCAAGGGTGTCCCTCTCCCAATGCTGACTAAGTATAACGGGGAGACAGACCCCAACGCCCACCTCATCACGTTCAGATTAGAGTGTGCACTCCTCCAGGCATGACCCCAGTCAATACTACGAGTATTCCCCATGTCCCTCGCAGGAAGGGCACTTGACTGGTACCGGGCCTTGCCTAGGAATTCCATCCTTTCCCTAGATGATCTTCTACACCAGTTTGTGACCAGGTTCAAGTACAACTTGAAACCCGAAGCAACACTGGACAGCCTCATGCAAATCAAACAGGCACCTCTCGAACCGATGCAGAAGTTCATTCAGAGATGGAGCGTAGCTCTCAACGAGTTGCATGACCCAATCTCTCAAACCTATCTGCTCACGATACTGAAAGGGGCTGTCAATGACTTCTTCAAGTCCAAACTGTACTACCTCAATGCGCGCAATCTGAACCAAGCATTTGAACAAATCAAAAACATAGAGGAAGCTGCTCAAAACAGCAACGACCCTGCGTACCAGACTTTCAGAAACCAACACACTAAGAAAGACAAAGAAAAGGCCAAGGCAACTTTAGCAGCAATAGCAGGGGCACAACAAACAAACGCTGTACATCAATACAAAGCACCGGTTCCCCCCACTAACTACTATCAGCCCACTCCCACAGCAGCCCCAGAATCATCATCACAAAATCCGACGAACCGTACGCGTAACTTCGAGAGGAAGGAACCCTCTCAGTACACGACCTTACCGATGAAGCCATCCCAGCTCTTTGATCAACTTTTGAAGGTTGGATTGATGCAACATAAGCAATTGTCCCCAACGGCCATCCAAAGACATGACCGGTTCTATCAACTCGTACAGAACACAAGCTTGGCAATGCCGGATGAGCCGCCCGTGCCCAAAGGATTCAGGATGGATCGCTTCTGCAACTATCACCAACGCAATGGGCACGGAACAGATTACTGCTTCATCCTGAAGCAGGACATCCAGAAGATGATCGATGATGGCAAGATCACCTTCGACGGGGCTAACCCCGTCCAACCCCAAAACCAGACCATGGGGGTATATAAAGACCCCCTGAATGCTAAAGAGACACCGTACGTAATTACCTCAATCTATTGTGATTATGACTCCAGCACACCCTGCATCAACACCGTCTATCCCAAAAATAAACAAGAAACATCTAGTAAACCATTTGTAGTTCAGATTCCCCCCGCCCACTCTGCACCTCAATCACCTCACAACTCGCAGCGGCTGTTTGTAATCCGAGTGCCCTCTACCATGCCTACCTATAACACCATGACATGCCAACAACCATACGTAGTGCGCATCCCTCAGGCTAACTCCGCAGGTACACCAACTCCTCATGCTCGGCCTACCCCTTTTGTAGTTCGAGTACCACCTCCCGTTGCAACGACAGAGGCTCAATCTCCGCCAAGACCAACCCCATATGTCATCAGGCTACCTGCGCAAACTCCTACCCAATCGTACGCACAGCCCCATCCAGCTCCCTACGTCATAAAGGTTCCTGGACAATCCCAGACACCGAGGTCAACTCCACCTCCGCGTGACACACGAGAACGCCTGGCAGATAGGCTTACGCAAGAACGTTTGGAGAAAGAGAGCCAACGGCTAGCTCTGGGGGTACCTAAGCCCACTCCCCTAAACTCTGTACCCATGTCATCATCTAATGATCAACCAGGCACAGGCAATGAAGGTGAGTCATCTGAAAAACATGAATCATCCGAAACGACAGCTCCGAAAACTAACAAACCAACAAGACGGGAGATAAAACTGTTGGGTCCAATGGATCCAATCAGCACCGATAGAAACACCCCCAACAGTGAAAACTTCGCAGCCGCCTTGACACAAGTCACGTAAGCATTAAAACAAAAAAACACTTCACTAAGCTTGTATGACTTAGTCCTAGCATCTCAAATGCATTGGGAAGCTCTAGTGCGCATGCTAACATCAATCCCGGTGAGCGAGGATTTACCCCCAAATGAACCCTCCATCCATGCGGTGATGTTTTCACCTCATGAGACTACTCCTAAGCCTCTAAACTTTCATGACGACAACATCAAGGTCGATAAAAGAATGAAGGAGGTGACAACAGCTCCCATGTTCATAACAATCTGTATAAATCGATTTAAAATACATAGAGTCCATGTAGACGATGGAGCTGCGACAAACGTCGTGCCGTACCACATTATCGAGCAGCTAGGGCTTACTGAATTACTTAAACCAGTCATGACTATGTGTTTAAAGTCATTCAGTGGGTCACGCGTAATGGTGAAAGGTTCAATAACCTTAGACTTTATAGCGGGAGATCAATTCCCGACATCTGCTGAATTCCTAGTAGTGGACGAGATGCCAGGGTTTAACCTGATATTTGGAAGACCCTGGTTAGCCCAACTAAGAGCTGTCTCTTCCCCTATCCATCAAGAAATTCATATGCCTTATGAAGGCGAGAAATCGTCATACATGGCGAAGCAGTTACTCCTATTATCTCATCGCATATAGACATGGACCAAGGCTCGGAAGTCGAACTCGAAAAACCTAGCCAAAATAACGAAAATCTACGACCATCGGTAAGCAGTAAATCTTCCGACATGGAACAAAAGCTTCCTCAAACAGAAATGCCTGTACTTCCTCAAGTAGAAGCTAATATAGAGCTCCCTACGGACACTGAGATATCTGAAAATGCTAACACAAAAGACATTCCATCAGAGGTCCCTTGGGCCAAATTACCGTTCAATGTAATCAGCGAAGGGGACGCCGAATATCGGATCATACCTATTGAAACATCATCTAACATTAAAATGAAAAAGATCAGAAAATTACTGAAGTGATACTACCACTCATTGTCCAAAAAGACGTTAAACTATAAAAAGTCCGAAATGACACTAAACTACGATAAAACAGGAAAAACAATTAAATGCCACTCCCGGTCCGAAATGACACTAAACTATCATGTCCGCAAAGACATAAAACTAGCCACGATCAACAATGATCGGTTAGCCGAGAAATCTGTCCGCGTCCTCCAAAACATCCCTTGATTACGCATGGGGCCCGAAATGCCCATAAACTAGTACTTGCTTTTCGTTCTACTTTTATAATCGCTTCCTGTATTACACTTAAAACAGAAAACAAACCAAAATATTTTACATTTCTATGGCATGTTAAACCCAAAATCAACAACAAATATATATATATATATGTTATTACATACAATCAACTGTCTCTGTTTATTTTATAATTTTCAAGTTACAGTTTCAGTATAAGTTTGAATCAAAAAATGAAAAATGCTAAAATGCTAAACATCTGGGGCATGAGGATCGTCCTCCTTGGACCCACCAGCATCAGAAACCCCTGCTCCACTGGGGCCAGCTTCTCTAGTCTCATCCCCACCTTCATCCTGAAAAGACCAAAGCGGAAATAATCAACAAAAAAAATGAGCGAATGTCAAAATTTCAAACATTAGTCAATCAATTAACTCCAAAAAGACAAAACGCCTACCATAGGAGATCCCCCCAAGCTGAATTCAAGTCACCGCAGGATCTCCTCTTCAGAAACGCTTGCCCAGTCTGTCCCATCGAGACCCAAGTCAATATCTGCCAGAGCCTTTCCCTTGTCAACATCCGACCAGGTGGGACGTTTCAAAGGGAATTCTCCCACCGACACCTCCCCAGAGGCTGCCGTTATCCGTCGTTTAGGAGATTCCATCTCTACAATTATGTTTTGGGCGAATGTGTCAAAGGCAGAGCGCAGACCAAGACCCTCCACAAACATTTCTAACTGTCGCTTCTCAATAGACACTTCTTTTAGTGACTTCTTGTACTGGTGCTTGTGGTTCTTCTCATCTTGCCCCCATTTGCGTACTTTGGAGGCGAAAGCCTTCCAATCTTGGCATTTGGTGTTCAGCAAATCAATTTGGGCCCTGCGCTCCCCTATTCTCCATATCAGCCCCGCATGGCGATTGAGTAGGTTCCAATACCTTGTATACGTGACCTCGGAGGTCCACCAAGAGCGGTCATTGCTTAATTTAGCTGCGGCGAACTCGTATCGGGCCTTCAGATCATCACGTTCCGTTGACAATTCAGAGTTCTCCTTCTCTTTCGCTTGGATTTGGAGCCACAATTGTTCAATGGATCGTCTACACGTCCATACTGCTTTGGCATTATGAACGAAGCCCTCTGCTACCTCTTCGTAAATAGGTCTGGGCACTTGTTCAACTTCTGGGGAAAGTGTAGGCAAGCTCTCCATATTGACAGGTTCGGACGGATCCCACCTCAGTTGGGCACCTGTCCATAGGGAAAAGACAAACGTTAGAACAAATAGAATTGAGCATCAAACTCTAACATAGTAAAAATATTTGGATGCATCCATACCTATGTCAGGAGTGATCCCTTCGATCCACTTGACAACCTCTTCGGTCACCCCAGCTACGAAATCCCTTTTACTTGGCATTTCTATCCAAGTAAAAGGTCCATCAGTGTGCGGGGTGCTAACCTTTGGAGGCACTTCGGGGGGATCTCCGACTCCTTCTCTGGGATGGTCTCGCTCTCCTCTGAGTCAAACAAAAAATTCACAATAAGGTAATCCAAGAATATATTAGGCTACACAACTAAGTAAAGAGACATACCGTTCCCTCTGATCTCCTCCTGCGTCGGAGGGTCTCCAAGCTCAAGGTCCCCTTTAAGAAAGCTGCTAAGCATTTCTTCAGTCTCCACTTGATCATCCAGGGGTTCGGTGCCTCCATTTCCTCCAGTTCCTTCCCCTAGCAATTCAGTTCCTCCCGCCGGGTCGGTTAATTCCTCATCCTCTGGTATAGTCCGCAAATCATGTCTCTTGACTGCTTAGTACAAAACAAATGAAGTTAGTTGCATACAACCAGTAACCGTCAAAACTATTTGTAAGACAAGTGAAATAAAAATAAGAAGTTTACTAGGAATTTTAAATCGAATCCGCTTTACTCTGGGCTGCTCAACCTCACTAGTCCCCTCAGCCGTGCTGTCACGCTTCCCCAACTTGGATTTCGCTTTGCCTATTGTTTCCTTGACCACCTGCTCCGCCTTCTTTGCAGTATAGGGTATTTCATCAGGTTCCAACCCTATACTATTGCATGTGTGAAGCGAGGGGCCAGATGATCCACCCGTGGTGATCATAAGGGATTCATCAATCCCCTCGGGGGTGTCTTGGGACTTGGCTGTGTCGAATAAGTGGTTCACCTAGGGGCGGGATAACTGGTTCCTATCACGCAAAACAAATTTGCCTTCCCCACGAACCACCAAAAATTCGGCCAAGCGACGAATATAGCCGGCGAAGAAAGCGAAGGTAAAATGGGACTGCGCCTCTATGTTCAAACGCAACCGCTCTATCTCTTTGGTCATTCCTGATAATAAAAATTCGGCCCAGTTGTAGCGCACGCCAGCCTCTAGAACAGTGCGCATGACTCGCACTGCTTCAACCCTGAGACTCTTGACTTGCGATAGAGTCTTCGGAAACAAATGCACTCTAAATAGGGGGTAAAGCTCGTTGACTTCCTCAACCTTCGTTCTCCCCTGCATTGGGAATCCTTTGGCACCCTTCGTCACCCCTAACCAATCCTCTAAATCGCGGATCATGTCAATTTCTTTATGCATCCTGTCTGTAACGATTTTTACACCACTGGTAGGCATGCCAAACAAATCCGCAAAAAATTAAGGTGATAACTCAAAAATCACTTTAACGCCCTTAATACGAGCGCTATAACGAGAGACAGATCTATCAAATGAATCCACAATCCCAATCATCTCCGCTATAGACACATTCGAGCTAGGGGCCACAAAGAGTGCCATGAGGCTGGCATGTTCCAAACAGACAACAATAGATGGCAAAGCTTTTCTCTGTAACCACTTCTGGGTGGCACTAGTTTCATCGAATTTCATTGAAAGAGTTGTTTCAGTCCTCTCGGTCACAATGGAATCCCCACCGGAGGTGGTGCCAGCCGTAAAGACAAACCCAAAACCTTCACATTAGCTTGGCACTTGGCAATTGACCAAACCAATCATGACATCTAGGAAACATTGCCACTTACTTTCAGTGTTGGAATTTGGGGTTTCGCCCAGATCAGAAGCAGATGGGAAAATTGGCCCATTAGGGGCCCAGTCGGCATGCAACCAGCCACGCGCGGCACATTGCGCAAAGGCCTTTGAAAATTTCTTAGGGAAGTTCTTCATGGCATCCCTAGTGTGGGTCAAAATGGCCCCGCGAAGGGTGGGACCCACCATGAACACCTCCACAGCCGTACGCGCCAATCCAATCCCATCGTCGCCTGCGTAGGCCCCATCTTGCGTAACTTTTGGCCTGTGGGAAGGCGAAAACATGTGTCGAAACAAGAGTAAGTATTTGAATGTGAAAAAAGAGAGGAATAACCAAAGCTAAGACGAAATTACCTTTCCACCCGATATACTATGCCGGGGGGATTTTGAAACAAAGTGTGCACGCGGCCAGCTAAAAACAACGTGTTATTGATATAGTTGGGCCCCCGCGGCAGCTGGTCCCACACACGTGTCAACGGACGGGCAGATCTCAGACCACCGGGGGGAACACCCTCAGTGGCAAGCGGCCCTTCATCAATATCCTCCATGAACATTCTGATGCCCTCCGCTGCGTCGGGTAACATGGCCTCAATGATGCTCCATGCCACATCCTCGCCTAGGTGAGACGAAACCACGACATTGAAATGGTCCAGCAAGAAGGCCAAAAATTCGCAGGCCCCGTCCCGGAACCAGACCCCATTGTGCTCAACGGTCAAATTCGGGGTCAGGTCACCACCCTCCATAGGACCAAACCATGTCAAAACCCCAACTAACTCAGTCACTAGAAGGGAAGGCTCAAGGCCTCTGCAAGCCATTAAAACAACACCAAAGATCAATACTGAAAACTTCATTTTGGAAATTAGACATTCGCAGAAAATTTTTCTAATTGTTACGTTGGGCGTATATGCTAGGCATAGAGACAAACAGTTACGCTCGGCGTGGGAAAAAAGTTACGCTCGGCGTATATGCTAGGTGTGGGAAAACAGTTACGCTCGGCGTATACGCTGGGCGTGGGAAAATAGTTACGCTCGACGTATACGCTGGGCGTAGAAACACCGCATACCAAAAACTATCTAGGCCGTGCATAATACAAAAAATTACGCCGAACAGACTTACGCTGCGAAGTATCCAACTTACGCCTGGCGTATACGCTGAGCATATACGCTGACAATCGTCTACGCTAGACACCGAAGAAACAAAGCCGTGACAGTCTACGCCGAAAATAACACACGCGGCGACTACACCGATACATTACTCTAAACCCTTCACGCTCGGCGTATACGCCAAAACCCTACGCTAACTGTCTACGCTACAGAGAAAACAGACGCTAAAAATCAACGAAAACAGGGTCAATGGCCTACTTGCCAAAAGATTCGGGCCATGCGGGGACGCTCGGGCGAGGTAGGCACTGCAGCATCGCCTCACTCTCCTCTGCGAACGTCAGTTCAGGTCCTTTCTGTCCTCGGCCTTTGATTTCTTTACCTCTGCCCATCTCGGCGTCTACGCCATGGCTCGTCTGATCGGCGTCTACGCTGTGGTTTGCGCACGGCGTGAACAGGGGTTTTCTCTCGGCGTCTACGCTGGGGTTTTGCTCGGCGTCTATGCTGGGGTTACGCTCGCAGTTTACGCTCACGCTTCGAAAGTTAAATGACAAAATGATGCCCCTTCTCCCCTTTTATAGCGTGTTGACGCTGACGCTGACGCTGATGCCGCCGCCGCCGCTGCCGGTTTTCCGTTTTTCTTGCTTTTTGCCTCGTTTTTCATGCTTTTTCGAATTCGCTTTGAATATTTCAAAAAAATATATAAAATTTACACACAAACCATATAAAACACAAATTTCGGAATTAAATTGTCGTTCGTTGCCCGATAAGGCATTAAACTGCCGTTCGTTGCCCGGTAAGGCATTAAACTACCGTTCCACTGTCACGTTAATCCATTTTCGGACATGCACACTAAAGATTGCCAAAAGACCTAAAACGACCTCCACTATCTTACCAGGCTCTCCATTTATTGACAAGAACTTGCCTAATAGATTGCAAGCGCTTAACCAAGCCATTGGTCATTGATGGACCATACGGCGCGGTTGAAAGGAATATCGATGTGAATCCCGT